>JABUQX010106945.1:0-7500 GCA_015478945.1 Trachelipus rathkii | reverse complement strand
TATATATCTATAATATATATATATATATATATATATATATATATATATATATATATATATATATATGTATATATATATATATATATATATATATATATATATATATATATATATTATATTATCCACTCCATTGAACACATTGTACTTTAGATCTATACATCTTATTCCAGATCATAGTTTCACTACTATACATTAACACGAGTAACAACATACAGTCATGTAAGATCCTGGCGTACTCAGACTTAGTTCTTTACCCATCCACCAAGGATTTAATTGCACCAGCCACCTTCGTGCAATTAGCAACTTTCCTACTACACTCTGCATAATCCGTTCTCTTTTCATCAACATATATCCTAAATATTTAAACTCAGACACTTGTTCCAGTTCCTCACCATAACTTCTCACCGAGGACTGTCCTCACTCCACAACCATAACCTTACTCTTATCTACGTTTGCTTTCAAACCCCCCTCACTCACAACCAAAACCTTACTCTTATCTACGTTTACTTTCAAGCCCTTCCTTTTTACACACCTATTGATCCCTCTACTAGTCTCCTCAAGCTCATTAGTTCGCCACACAAAATAGATCATCAGCATATATATATAATATATATATATAACTTATATAAAATATATATATATATATATATATATATATATATATATATATATATATATATATATATATATATATATATATATATATATATATATATATATATATATATATATATATTTATGATATATATTATTTTTTTTTTTATTTATATATATATTTATGTATGTAATATATATATTATATATTTGAAATAATAATATATATACCCGTATATTTATATATATATATATATATATATATATATATATATATATATATATATATATATATCAGGCGCGGTTTTACGGGGGAAGCACAGGAGGCCGGGCCTCCTCTAAAAAAAATAAAAGCAACTAATGTAATAAAATAATTCAATTTACTATTTATTACTATTAAAATAATGTTTAAAATGTTATACAAGAACGCTAATTTTACATTAAGATCATTTATTCTCTTGCGAAACATTATTTTTCATAAGGATCATTGACTGGAGGAATTTTGATTTGTGCCTCCAAGAAAGCATAATTATAATGCTTTCAAAACACTGGTTGTCATGGCAACGTAAAAGAAACCTTATTCTTATTTTGTCTATTTTGAGGATTTTTCCACAAAGCCTCCTCTCGAAATTTTTTAAGAAAACAATTTTTAAAAAAAAAAAAAAAAAAATATTTAATATATATATATATATATATATATATATATATATATATATATATATATATATATATGTATATATATATATATATATATATATATATATATATATATATATATATATATATATTTTTATATATATATATTATTGAGGAGAGAGAGAGAGAGAGAGAGAGAGAGAGAGAGAGAGAGAGAGAGAGAGTTATACTAAATTTACTATATTTTTGTTAATAATTTTAGTTGTAATTTTGAATCTTTTAATAATAACCTTTTCTGTGTAAACTTAGCAATTTTCAAATGGAGAAGGAGGACAAAAATAAACCTTTAATTTTCGAATATATAATAGAACACGATATACATATTTACCCTATTTCTTAGTTCATACATTAAATTAAATAAATCAATTAAATCTTTAAAAAAATGTTACAACCTTTATACAACAGGAAATCATAAACATTTTCGCTACGAAAATGCAGGACACGGGGCCTTGGAGGCAAAGTTTCTTCTTTAAAGGACTTCTACGGAGGCAAGGTGCTAAATTATATTATCAAACTCAGCTAAAAAAAGAAAAAGCACATTATTATTCAGCATCTAGTTCATTAATTCATTTATTTATTTATTTATATATAATTAACAAAATAATTATTTATAAAATATTTGAGTTATCCATTCCTACAGTTCTCTTTTAGCATATAATTGGTTTTATGGGTAACTTAGTTTTCCTTTCAAATTCAGATATTAGAATTTAAATATATGAATTATTTTTATCCGAAATGTGCATTAAGAACAAGTAAATGTTTATTTTAATTTTTTTCTTAAATTAAACGAGTGTTTTATTAGATTCTTAGACAGGAAAAAAAAACAACTTGTAAAAAAATTAAATTCACGAATATGTATTGTATACCGTCTTGAAATTTGCTCTCTGCATTTTTGGAGAGGTACGAGCCGTTACAATTTATAATTGATTAAAAATAGGGTTATTCAATGGCGATGATGCTTACACTTTTTGTTTAAATTTTACATAATCTTTCATTTATACAATGTAATGTATTCTTTCAGATGACCTATTTTTAAAAAAAAAAAAAAAAAAGAGAATTTTATCATAACTGCAAAATTTGAAGAATATCGTTCATTTCTATAATAATAACTCGTGCTAAGCACGAGCAGCACGAGTATAGGAGTCGCCTCTGATATATATATATATATATATATATATATATATATATATATAAACATACTATATATATATATATATTTATATATATATATATATATATATATATATATATATATATATACATAGAAAACATATATATATATATATATATATATATATATATATATATGTTTTCAGCACACGGCCGCCACTTTGATATATATATATATATATATATATATATATATATATATATATATATATATATATATATATATATATATATATATATATATATATATATGTATATATATATTTATATATATATATATATATATATATATATATATATATATATATATATATATATATATATATATATATATATATATATATATATATATATATATATATATATATATATATATACTATATATATATATATATATATATTAGTGATGCTGCAGATGTCATTTGCGGATGCGGATGCGGATGTTTGATTTTAACATCCGCGGATGCGGATGCGGATGTATATATATATATATATATATATATATATATATATATATATATATATATATATATATATATATATATATATATATATATATATATATATATATATATATATATATATATATATATATATATATCGAGTTTTAGCCACAATCTATTAATATAATTGTTACCAGGGTGCGGGACGGGGACCCAACTCAAATGGACCCCATCAACCTCTTTCCCTAACCTCCGACCTTAATGAAAGAGATTTTACATGGATTATATACTTTTTGCACTAGTATTGAAATTCAAATATGGGAAGGTTGTGCTTGAGAGACATCAATTTTTCTGCCTTTTCTGCCTTTTCTGCCTTTTCTGCTGAGAGTCTGTTTCTCTTTTCATCATATATTAGCCCAGCATTGCTAAATACTCTCTCACTTGGAACACTAGTTGGAGGACAGGCCAGGTATTTCCTTGCAAGTTTACTTAAGCGTGGGTAAACATTTTGCATTTTGCTTAATTAACACTCCACCAACTGATAGGATCGTCATTTGATTTGTATCTAGTCGTTTTTCTTGGTGATAGTTTTCAATCATTTGCACTGCATCTTTTGATAATGCGTGTGTTTCTTCATCACTACTGGACTGTAGAAATTCTTCCAGTGAATCTGTTATTGATTTACTTGTAGATGTTGGTTCTGTATATTTCATTTTTTTTCCTTTTAATGGATGGCTAATTAATAGACTATTCGGATTGAAGTTTTCCTTGCAAGTTTACTCAAGCGTGGGTAAACATTTTGATTAACTTTCCACCAACTGATTGGATCATCATTTGAATCTAATCGCTTTTCTTGGTGATAGTTTTCAATCATTTGCACTACATCTTTTGGTAATGCGTGTGTTTCTTCATCGCTACTGGACTGTAGAAATTCTTCCAGTGAATCTGTTATTGATTTACTTGTAGAAGGTGTTGGTTCTGTAGATTTTGTTTTTTCCTTTTAATGGGTGGCGAATTAATAGACTGTTCGGATTGAAGTTTTTCAACTGCAACACAAAGTAACGATCTAACTTGTTCTAATATCGTTACCAAAAAACTTGCTTTATAACGGGAATCTAAGTAAGCTGCAATAGTATGAAGGTCATTAATTTCCACAGAACCAAAGCGTTTTTCTAACTCTAGTTTAATTGCATCTTTCATTCATTTCAAAACCATCATCATTTTCATTTGAAGATGGTTCAAATTGCTTCCTTAGCGTTGAGATTAATGGTATTACATCGGAGGTAGAGGCGCTGATTTTTTTGTTAGTTTCTTCAAATGGTTTCAATAGCTTAATGCAGTGTGATATGATGTCATTTTCTAAATTAATAAGATTGTTAACTTTGGAATACGAACTGGCGTACGAAGCAAGAAGTTCTTTGAGCAATACTTCTTTCCATCATATGATGTGTACTATTCCAGTGAGTTGGAATGTCTTTGATAACATTAAGATATGGAATATCAAGCCGTTTTTGAATTGCCTTAAACTCATTTACATTTTCATTTTCTTTTTCAGATTCATCTTAAGTATTTTTATTATAAAATTCTTTATCAAATCTCGACAATAAACATCCGCGCAACATCCGCAGGGCAAAGCGCGGATGCGGATGCGGATGCGGATCTTTAATAATGTGCGGATGCTCCGCGGATGCGGATGCGGATGCGGATGTTACCTGCATCACTAATATATATATATATATATATATATATATATATATATATATATATATATATATATATATATATATATATATATATATATATATATATATATATATATATATATATATATATATATTGTAGGAAATCAAAAAGGTAAGACTCAGAATTGTGTGTATGTGTGCCTGTAGGTGAGTGTGGGTGAGCGTGCTTTGCGAATGCTTTTTTTTCATTTGCCATCTATTTCACAATAGTTATTTTCTCAGGTATTATTTATAAGAACTAATCTCCTTTTGCATGTCGGCGAAATTATTTCCATTTCAATGTATTAACTCTCTTAGATCTTGATTTAACCATTCGTATTCATATTTCTTTTAAATCTGTCGATAAAACCGTGAATTAAGACGTTAACCTTTAAAACGACGAATCAGGAAACGTTCTTTAAGATTTGTATAATAACGTGAAGGAAATTCATTTGTATATAAATACACGTTGAGTAACGTACGTGATAAAATGTCGACCATCAATTCTACTTCTTTTAAGTTTACAACTTCATTCTGAGGTCATGAGGAATAAATATCTTCTTCTTCTTCTTCTTCTTCTTCTTCTTCTTCTTCTTCTTCCATGAAAGTGAATTAGTATGAGATAGCTAATTTTTCAACTTTAGATTTCTTTGGTTTAACACTTTTAAAAGGATATACCTAAGCTCGACACGCTTACCTGCCACACAGAAAATGTAGTTGCTTTAGAGTTCTTCAAACGACGGGATACCTCTAAGTACACCTGCCTGCTCTATCTACAATAGCTTCCTAAGAGTCCACAGAATTCATTACATACCATGAAGTGATTTAGTATGAAGTGCTAATTTTTTCAACTTAGATTCTCTTGTATATAACCACTCGCTAATTTGTTATAACACTTAAAACGAGATACCTAAGCTCGACTACGCTTTCATGCTACACCATAGTGTAAGGATTTTCGCTAGCTCAGATATTGCCTGACAACAGGAACACGTATACCTCAATACAACCGCACTTAAGTTACCAGGGTACAAATGTATTATACATGAAACATTGCATTTAAGTATGAAATTGCTATTTTTTAACTTATAGCAATCGTTTGAATTATAACACTAGATAAACCAAATATACCTCAACATCTCGACTACGCTTTATTGCTCACCAGAATGTGTAATTAATATTAAGTTTCTTCAAGAAATTTCATCTATTGAAGAGACAGAAACAAAGATAGATATAATATTTTATGCAACTGAAAGTGAATTCTAGAATGCAATGGCTTACTTATAGATCTTCTTTGTTTATCAACACTTAAAACAATATACCTAAGCTCGACTCACTTTATTGCTTCACCAGAATGTAAAGTAATTTAGAGAGTTCCTTCAAAGAAAAGGAAAACCTCAAACACCTGCCTAAAAATACCTAGCGTTAGGACTCCAAATTATTACATGAAAAGGGATTTAGTATGAATGCTTAATTTTTTCAACTTTAATTTCCTTGTTATAACGCACTTAACAACGATATAACCTCAAGCTCGACACGCTTTATTGCTACACCAGAAGAATGTAATTTTACTGTTCTTCAAAAAAGATACCTCAAACACTGCCTAAATTACCTTAGTTTAGTCCAAATTATCTTACATAAAGAGTGATTTAGTGAATATAATTTGTCAACTTTAGATTTCAATTTACATAACCACCTAAAACCAAATATACCTAAACTCGACATCACGCTTATTGCACACCAAGAATGTAAGTATTTTAAGTTCTTCAAAGAAGATATACCTCGAAGAACACTCTGCCTAAATTACCGAAGGAGTTCCAAATTATCTATCGACACAAGCACTTGAGCACTACCGTCCACTCGCTAGGTATGAATAAGACTAATTTTTTCAACTTTCAGATTTCTTTGTTCCTATAAACACTCTAAAACCAACGGCTTATACCTAACCGCTCGCAACTGACTACGCGTTAATCGCTAACACAGCAATGCTAAGTTTTCATTTTAGAATGTCCACGAAGATACCATGATAATCACATCCATCAAGAAGCACACAGCTGACCCGCAGCATAAAATTACCTTAGAGTCCAAATTATTACCATGAAGTGATTTAGCATGAATGAAAATTTTTCAACTTTTTCATTCTTTGTTATAACATTAAAACGATATACCTAAGCTCTCTACGCTTTATTTCTACACCGAAATGTAAGTTTTTAGAGTTCTTCAAGAAATATACCTCAAACACCTGCCTAAATTACCTAGGAGGCCAAAATATTACATGAAAGTATTTAGTATGAATCCTAATTTTTTCAACTTTAGATTTCTTTGTTATAACACTTTTAAAAAACTCATATACATAGTAATCTTTACGTTTTATTGCTACTCCAGAATGTAAGTATTTTTAGAGTTTCTTCAAAGAAGAATACCTCAAACACCGCCTAAAATTACCAGGAGTCCCAAGATTATTAAATGAAAGTGTGATTTAGTATTGAATGCTAATTTGTTAAACTTAGATTTCTTTGTCTAACATAACACCTTAAACAAAAAATACCTAAGCTCGACTTACGCTTATTGCTACCCAGAATGTAAGAATTTTAGAGTTCTCAAAGAGATACGCTCAAACACCTGCCTAATTAGCCTAGGAGTCCAAATTATTACATTGAAAGTGATTTAGTAAAGAATGCTAATTTTTTTAACTTTTTTTTAGATTTCTTGTTATAACACTATAAAAGAATAATACCTAAGAAGCACTACGCTGTATTGCTACACCAAAATGTAAGTATTTAGAGTTCTTTCAAAAGAAAGGGAGAACCTTCAAACACCTGCGCTAAAAAATACCTTAGGAGTTCTCCAAAAAAAAAAAATTTTATTTTGTTTTTAAT
>JABUQX010106944.1:2500-22500 GCA_015478945.1 Trachelipus rathkii | reverse complement strand
GAATTCAATTATAGTTCGATAGACACGAGGGTGGGACGCGAGGGTGGGGATGCAGGTGTTTGGTCTTTTTGTATGGTTGTTGTTGTTTGTTGTTATTGTTGTTTGCATTTATTATTTATTATTGATTATGATTACTGCATTAAAAATCGAAGAAGACTTTGTGTTTATTTATTAAAGAATTTTTTATTGTAAATGAATTATTTGATTTTTTATTTTTTGTTATAGTGTGGGGTTTTAACTTTGTTATGTTTGCGATTAATCGCTGGGGATTATGATTTTAACGGTTATGATGAATTTTTTCATTATTATAATAGACACTTAATTGATGTTAAAACATTGTTACGCAGATTATATTCTTTCAGATGATGATTAGACAGGTTTATGCTAAAACTTTTGATATTAAGATGTTAATGTAAATAAACATTGATATGTTAGAGATATGATTGAAAAGAGTGTGAATAGTGAATAGGTACGTTTTGTATGTAAAAGTTAGTTACTTGGTGGTAAGTGTGGAAACTTTGTTAATGTTAACGTTTTTTAGGCGTTTGTAAATGTGAAATGTGTCGTTTAATTTTTCTTAGTTTTAGGTGAATTGTATATGTTGTGGGATTGTATTATGTTAAAGACCCCGTTGTTACGTTGTTATTACCGATGTGGTTATGGTTGATAAAAAGAACTTTTTTTTGTTGTTGTTATATGTATTGTTGAATAAGAACATTTTCCCGCTATGTATACAGTTATTCGTTTTGGTGTGTGTGTGGATAATTAAACTATTGTGGTTATATAAATTTTAGTTTGAAATATTTTTTTGAATTTTGTGTCAATGTGTAAATTAACGTTAAATTATGTTAGAGATGATTGGTTTTGGGGAAAAAGTTTGATGAATGAGTTTATGGTTTTGTATGCAGTGTTAGTTACTTTACAGGTGTTAGTGTGGAACTTTGTTAATTGTTTAATCTTACAGTTATTCATGCTTAAGTTGTGATAGTTCGTCGTTGTACATTATTTTCTTATTATTATGCTATCGTTAGGCTTGTGATTAATGTGAAGAACCCTTGATTAATGTTAGAGTATATTCTGTTTGGTATGTATTGATGAAGAATCATTTGTCGATCTTATGTTATTGGTTGTTGTTTTGTTTGTTGTTTGTGTTGTTCTACGAGATATATACACTTTGAACATGCTTTGGCCTCCTTCGTTCCGTGTGTTCTCTAGTTTACCCTTTACTTTTCTTCTGGTGGGTTTAAGAAGATTATTAATTTAGGCGTTGTTTATACCATATTTTTTTGTGATAGTTTACCGACACAATGTTGGTGAAAGATGACTACACTACATATGTTTTGTGAATCTTCCAAACACATGAGTTTACAGTATAAAAAGATATATATTTAATTGTAAAAGTGGCTATGTCAATGCTATATTTGTAGAGGTACAAAAATAATAAGATTGATAAATATTGAGCTGGTTAAATCCATTAATCATTTTTGTAAAAATTGACTTTCAATGAAAGGGGGGATTAAAGAGTAAGGATAAATTTTTGCCTTTGATTGACCGAGCCGATTTTGTTGATTTGATTTTGAATTTTTGGGTGTAAGTTTGTGCAACTCTAGTAGCTGTGTGTCTGGATGTTGTTCGTTATTGATGTTGTAATGTAGTGTTTATTATTGGTTGTTGTGTGTTAACTATGTTATGTTTGTAGTTTAGATTAAGAGGGTAAACTACCGTTGTTTGTAATTATATTGGTTTATGGATGGTTAGGTCGTATGGTGAATTTTTTATGTAAATTTTATATGTTAATGTAAAAATTAACTTGTAATGTTGATGATATTGTTGATAAGTAGTGAATGGGTTATGTTTTGTGAGATGTTACGTTACTTTTATGACTGATAAGTTTGGACATTGTTAAGTGTCAGAGTTTATTTTGATAAATTGTGTCAGGAGAGGTTGTACTTAGGCATAATCTTAAATTACTGTTCATGTGGTTTATAATGGTGAAACTTTGTTACGTTAGATACTTTCGTGTTGTATGTAATTAACAATCGGTTGGTTTTTTGTACTATTTGTTAATGTAATTTTGTTATGTTTGGTGTTGTTGTGTGGTTAGTAGTTTTTTGGTTGTTATGTTTTATTACTTGTTGTTAGTAGTGTTTGTTAGTTGGTTTTTTGTTGATGAGTGTTGGTTTGTGTTGGGGTTATAATTATAAGTTTGATGATGTGTTTTTTTATTGTGTTTTCGTGAGTTTTGTTGATATATGTTGGTATGCTTGAAGGATGGTTGTTTGTTGAGTGTTTGTTCTTGTGGTGTGTGTTGGAACTTTGGATTAGTTTTTCGTTGTTTGTTGTGTTAGGTTGGTTTTGTATTTTTTATTGTCTGTGCATGTGGTTTATTGTGTGGTTATTATGTGAGTTCGTTGTGTGTTTTGTAGTTGTGTATTTTTTGTTGTGTATGTAGATTTTATGTATTGTGGTTTTGGTTGTTTTGTGGTGTTCTTTTGTGTTGTGTGCCTTGAGTTAGGTTTTTTGTGTTTGTAAGTTGTGTTAAGGATTTGTTTGTTATTTTTGTTCAATGTTGTAATGTTGTTTATTGGTGTTGTGTGGTTTTGTTGATCAGTGTTTATGTGTTGTGTTTTTGTTGTTTGTGGTTGTGGTGGTTATATATATATATAATTGTTGTTGTCTATATATATATAAGTATATAGATAATATTATATTATTATCATTATATATATATATATATTAGGTTATAAGGTTAGCTATTATTATTGATATATATGATACATATGATATGTATCCTATATATTATTATATGAGATCTAGTTAATATGATCGTGAGTATATTTGGTATATGTACTAATATATTATTGATAGCTAATATAATATATAATATGATTATATATGCAGTATAAGTGATATTAAGTTATATATTGATTGTATAGTGTATTGAGTTATATATATGTTATTATTTGAATAATATATATATTATGCTATATTATATATATATATATATTATATATATTATATAATTTATTGTTATATATTTATATTTATTTTATAATAATATGATTTGTTTAGTAAGTAAGTAATATATATAGTAGTAGGTATATATATAGTAGGTAATATTAGTTATTAGTGTTAATTATATGTGAGGATTTATATATTATTGGTGATGATTATATATATATATATATTATTATATATATATTAATAGTATATATACTATATAAGATGTATATAGTAATTTTATATATTATAGGGTGAGTGAGTATATTATTGATATATATATATATAGTATCTAGGCATATATATATAGATATTTATATATATTATATGATATTATATAGTTTATATATTAGTAATTAGTATGTATAGATTATTATTATTATATATTATTATATAATATAGAGTATTATATTAATTAGTTAGTTAGTGATCTGATATGTTAGTGATAGTGATTATTTTAGTTAGTACTATAGTATTATATAGTATATTATATAGTTATATATAGTATTGTCAGTTATTGCTATGTCATTAGTATTATAGTTACTAGTTATTTGTATATATATGTGTATATTACTATAATATATATATATGATATATTGTTATATATATATATATTATTAGATTTTATATGTATATGAATTGATAGTATATATTTTATTATATTATATATTTAGGTATTAATATTATATATATATTAAATAGTATATATATATAGTATTTAGTATTATATAGTTATTTATTATATAGTTATTGATATGGTAGGATAGTTAGATTTGTTGTGTGTATATATAAGTATATATAGCTAGTTTTATATATATATATATTAGTATATATATATGAATATACTAGTTTATTTATTAGTTTATTAAATATGATATATATATTATATTAGTATAGATATAGAATATATATAGATATATATTTATATATTATTATATTTGTATATATTTAGATATTAATGTGTATTATATTTATATATATATAATATATAATTATATATATTATATATATATATAGTATAGTATAGTAATATTTTATTTATATTATGTATATTATATATATATCTATATATATATAATATATATATATATATATATATAATATTATATATTATAGTTAGTATTATATAGGCTTCTGGATGGAATCAAATGTATATTAATATAATTTCATGTGTAGTATAAATATATAATATTATTATAGCTTATTAGGTAGTTATAATATATATAGTAGCGGAGATATTTGATTTACTATATATATAATTTATAGTTATTATTACTGTATAGTATAGTGTTACAGTATATATTACAGTATATATTATATATATATATATATATATAGATAGTATATGATATTATATATATATTTATTAGTATATAATCTCATAGGTATAGTAGTAGTTGTGACTGAACTATATAGGTATATATACGATATAGATGAATATATATATATATAATATATATATATAGTATTTATATATAATATATATATTAATAGTATGATATATATATATATATATACATATATGATATATAGTATATATATATATATATATAGGTAGGTTAAATTTAACAACGCTACCTTGGTACGGTGAGAAGTATATAGTAATATATATATATCTATAGTATATATATATATTATATATATAGTATATTATATATATAGTATTAGTACGGTATATATATATATATATATATACGGTATATATTTAATATTATATAGTAGATATAAAAATAAAGTTAAAAGAGGTATATAATATATATATATATATATATATATCTATATATATATATATATATATTACGGCGCGGGTATATATATATATATAGTATATATATATATATTTTATGTAATATATATACTGATATATTATATTATATATATTATAAAGTATATATATATATAGCATATATATATATAGCGTATATATATATATATATATATATATATCTGTATGAGTAGTATATATAGTAGTATATATATAGTCATAACAGTGTAGTATAGTTAGTATTAAGTATATAATGTATATAGCTTATAATATTATATTATATATGTGAATATTATATATAATATTAGAATCATTGGGGTATATAGTTATATATTATTAAGTATTATAGGATTACTAATATATATATTATTCATTTTTTTTTTTTTGTTTTTTTTTTATATATATTAATATTATAATATATATGATATATTTATTATTATTTATTTATAATATATTGTTTTATATATATATATATATATGATAATAAATGAGTATATATTATTATATATAAGTTATATATCATACGGAAGTGACTAGTTATTTTTGAGTTATGTACTTATTATATATCTTATTATATACTTTTATATATAATATATATAAGTTTTATTATAGTAGTAATACCAATAATTTTATGTTCATATATATTTATTAATAATATGTTGTATTATATATAGTATATAGTAGGTAGGCTTAGGATGATATATATTAGTATATTCCAGCATCATGACAAGGCTACAGCATGCAATGTGTAACATAAAAAATAGCGTATAAACAGGTACAGGAGAAACGCTAATACATATTTTTTATTTCCGATTAAAGCATTTTTTATCGATA
Source organism: Trachelipus rathkii (assembly GCA_015478945.1). Classification (NCBI taxonomy): domain Eukaryota; kingdom Metazoa; phylum Arthropoda; class Malacostraca; order Isopoda; family Trachelipodidae; genus Trachelipus; species Trachelipus rathkii. The sequence goes on along the minus strand of JABUQX010106944.1, from coordinate 16,901 downwards.
GAAAGTTTAAAAAAAAATATTTTATTGCATTAATAATTTATTTAACTAAACACTTTAATAGTTAGTATCTATCTTAGTACTGGCAGTGCATACGCCTCTCTCAGATACTGTCATTTCTGCAGTAGTAACGAGAGTAAGAGTTACCAAATATTTATTTTTGATATTATTCTCTGTTGAGTGTAAAAAGTTAATTTTTCTTTATAGGGATTCGAGCGACGGTGGACGACAGAGAGGATAGGCGAATCCCCCCGTCGTCCCCCGTTATGTCCGAGAAACCTCGACTACTTTTAGCCATCTTTGTGTTTACCGCTTGTGGGGGTATTTTTAGTTAAAAGAAAAAAATCGACATTATGCCAACTGTTTATGCTTTCGCTCACGAGCGCTTAGAGCTCCTTTGTTCTTCTTAAAAAAATGATTAATTATCATACAGTTTTAAAACATTTTTAAACAATTTTAATTTTGTCGAATTATGTCGTGGTATTTGTTTTGTTAAATTCATCGAATAAGAACTGATCGTCTGAATAATAAAATGTTATTATAGTTTTCCTGTCAAGCTGTTAGTAGTTTTTTATTACATGGCATGTTGTTTCGGATTCTGGAAGGCGTCAGAGTTAATATAAAGTGAGTATATATATATATTATTATAAGTGTATTTGTATTTAGTATATTTTTGTATTAGTTATCGATTTTATTATTATATAATATATATATATATATAGGGTGATATAGTATAGATATTATATTTATAAATATATTTTATGGTTAGGCAGTTGCTATTATGTTGGTCGGCTTTGTTCTTTTGAGATGCAATATCCTATATTAGATAATGATGTGAAATTTTAAGAAACCATATTTTATTAATGATGTATGTGATTTACATGAGTAGTAACAAAAGTTGTCAATTGCTGGAAAACTCTTTTCTCTCTCTCTTCAAATTTCTTTCAAAGTCTCTTTTGCTAGCCGATGTTTTTACCTCCCTATCTCGGTGCAAACTCCGTTCATCAGTTGCGAGTCGAAATTGGCTCTCGGGACATATAGCGCTTGTTATACCTCTCCAGCTGTTAGTATTAGAGTTCAGAGTGGCTTATAATTTAGGCGATTGTGTGTTTCAGAGAGAAGTTAGAAAGTCTGAATAGTCTGTTTTATTGATTGAGGGAGATCTCCTGACGAGGCGGGTTTTCATTGTCGACTTATGCTAATAATTTGCTTTCGCAAATTTTAGCATTTAAGTTCGAACATAAATTTAATTTTTTTTACAAGTAATTATAATGGAGTACTAGCATTACTTCCACGCTAAACAAAGGTTAGTGAGAAGTATGTAATAGATAGTCTACACAGATATAAAAGCTAATTATTCATTTTCAAGACTGTGTGCATAGTTCTGATGTGGCATTAAAAAAATGCGCTCAAACATACAAATACATTTCAAATGAGGCTAAAAAGGGATTTTAATTAGAGATCTAAGATCTAAAATAGCCTTAGTATAAGCTACTTGTCAAAATTGCAACCAGGTATCTAATTATGTCCGAGACATAAGTAGACGATTTAACAACATTGAATGCAGAAATATTATACATGAAATGCAAAGAATATTCCAATCCAAGCATATCTGGTTACATCCAAAGATCTAAAACATTTCATACAAATATTTGAAACATATTACATAGATTTATAATGTTATATATAAATTATTTAAAGGTTAAATATAGCGCACATAGTTTGTTGGAGAATGTCACTTGAGCGGTCTTGGATTTCGACGTAAATTCTCTTCTGTTGGCACTGAATGTCGATTGAATAGTTGAATAACAAGGAAAGGCCAGTCAGTTAGTAAAGGAGCTTCTGATGTTTCTTAATTCGATCAACACATGTGTGCCCGTTTAAAGCTTCGTGACATAATGTAGAGGCAAAGATTACGCTAAAAATCTATTCTTTATATTGTAGCGATAAATTTGTATAAATATTTAATAGGCAACATTGATCGAATTGGTGATTCCAAGGAAAGGTCCATTATAAGGCGTTTCTATTGTTTTCTTGATTCGATCAACGCGTACGTAAACATTTTTCAAAGCTTCGGGTATGAAGGAAACATTGCGGGACATTTGTAGAGGCGAAATTGCCTGAAATCTAGTTTCTTAATTTTAGTGGTAAATTTCTTGATAAAAAGAAAACGTATTAAAAATGGGAGATAGCACAGAACCATTAGAATTTCAAAAAGGAATCTCAGTCGTAGTGGAATGAAAAAAGAGTTTCTGACAAAAGTCCAAAATTAATAGGAATGAGAATAGCTCTGTATCGATAATGTTCGATTGAGTCATCTTTTGGAGTGATTCTGATTGGAAGTGTTTAGTATTATTCTTTTCATGTGCTTTCATTTCGAATTGTTTTCCTTTTCTTAGTCAGAAGACACCTGATGAAGTTCTGGGGTGTCTTCTCGGTTCCACAATTATATGAGGCAGAGTTTGCTAGAGTTGGTGGCTCTTTTGAGAGCAAGTGCCCTATATTTAGAGAATGCATGGCGAAATATTTGAAAAAATTCATATTTTATATGATGTATTTAGTTTAGTCATGAATATATATAAAAGTTTCTGTATTTGGTTTTTAGTTATGAGCCGTTGCTGAGACACTCTTCTCTCCTTCACACTTCTTCACAAGAACTACTTGTGCGTTAGCCGATGTTTTACCTTCCTTTCTCTGGCGATTTAATTCTTGAGTTTTGGCAAGTAAGATTTGCCGTTCTCGCGTGACTAAGGCTGGCAGGTTGGTCTTCCCCAGCTGAGATTAAGGGAATTTCTTGAGTGGCTTATTATAGGGTGATGTGTTTCGGAAAGAGTGTAGAAGTTAGCTATAAATTCGACATGAAGAGTGTCATATTTTTTGCAAATAATGTATAAATGCGAGCCACACATGTATACTAAACTATATATGATATATAGCGTATAGTAGTATATATTATAGTATATACTATATATAGTATATATACTATATATACAGTTATTACGTAATATATATATTTTATAATTACTATTTACTATATTATATATATAATATATATATATAATTATATATATAAATATATATATATTGAATATATATTGAATAATATATAATTATTAATATAATGAAAATTAATAAGTATGATATATATATAAGTATACTATATTATATATAGTATATTAATATATTATATATATAATAGTGATTTATATATATAGTGTTTATATATATATATATTAATTATATTATCTATTATATATATATACGTATATATATGGAAATGTATATATTATATATAATATAGTATATGGTATATAAATTATATATATTGATAACGATCTATAATATTATTATATTATATAATTAATATATATATTATATATATATATAATTAATATAATATTTATATTATTATATCATTATATTATATATGGAATATGGAATATTATATATATATATATATATACTATATATATATTATATTAGTATTATAATATTATTAGTATATTGAGTTATTAGGATATTATAATATTATATTATATTATATATATAATATATTATATATATATATTATATATATATATTATATATATTATATTCATTATATTATGCTATATATATATTATATATTATAAATATATTAGAGAGTTATAATATATATATATATATAGTATATATATATATATATAGGGATATGTGAATAATATATTATTATATTAATAAATATATATAATATTATACTATTATATATATTATATATATTATAATATATGATTATTATTATATAATATAATTATAATTAATGAATGTATATAATATATAATATACTAAAATATAATAATTTATTAAGTAATGTGATATATATATATATATTATAGATATGGATATGATATATATTATATATATATATATTTATATATATATATATAGTAGGGTGTAGGATTATTTATATAAATATATTATATAATATACTTATATTATATATTTATATCTGTATATATATAATTGAGTATATATTATTATATGTATATAATATAATGGATTATATTTCTCTATATATTAATATTATTATATTTATAAATATATATCTTATATTATTTAATAATATATAATTTATTATTATTTTTTTTTTATATATTATTATATTATATTTTTAATATTATTTATATATATATAGTATATATGATACATTATATAGACAGGGTATATATATACTGTATATAAGTATATATATCTATTTGTAGTTAGTATAGACGAGTATATATAGATCTTATATATTGAGTTATTATATATATATATTTATATATAGTGTGATATATATATTATTATGTATAGTTATATATAGGTTATTTATATTTAAGAACTTGATACCTATATATAGTACTAATATAATATATATATATATATACAGTATGCTATATAAATATATAAATATATATAGTATATATATATAATATATATATATATATATATATATGTAGTATAGGTTTATATATTGATCGTTTAAATGTCTATAAATTTTTTGATTATTGCAATATCTTTTGTGAGTATATATATATATATATATCATATTATTATAATCTTATAGATATGTTTATATATATATTTATTAAGTTTGATTTACTATATATATATCGTATTATATGTTTATATTATTATAATATATATTATATATATATTATTATATATTATATGTATATATATATATATATTATATATACTATATATATATATATAATTATATGTATATATATTTATATAGTAGTAATATAATATGATTATATAATATATAGTTATATTATTGATATATAATAGTATATATATTATTGATTTATATATATTATGTATTTGAATATATATATATATATATACTATAGTATATATATATATAAACAGTGCCTGAGATACTCTTAAAGCCTTTTAATTAAATGATTTAAATCAGTATTTGGGTGTGAATATATAACTCTCTGTCGCTTTATTGTTTATTAAGAACAATTCCAAATATGATATGTGCTAATGTGATAATCAACAGATATATTGGCAATTTAATGGTTTTAATTTTCTTAAGATGAATTAGATGATGATTTTATAGAATGGATCATTATCGTTAATTAATTAGTCCTTTATTTGTAGATTAAATGAAATTTTATACAGAAGGAATGGCACAAGCCACCCTTCTGTGATGAGATGCTTAAGTTAACTCTCGATTTCGGCCTGGCGCTTGCCCTCTCGCGAGCTCTTTTGTCTATATTTAACATGTGAATTTGTTTGGCATTCCCCCGACGGAGCGGATGCTTTCTCGCTAACATTTTTATTAACAAGAGCTGTGCTGCGTAATTACATTGTAGAAATATTTAAATGATTATCATAGGTGAGCACTGGGAAGTATAATTGTCCGCTTCCCTTACACACAGGTGGTATAGATCTTAGGCACCGACATGCTATTACAGTTATAACAAACGTTCCTTCTTTAGATATTTTTATTTTTTTTGGTTTTTTTCTTTAAAAAAATTCTTCTTTCTCCGCCTCTTCTTCCCCCAAAATTTTATTTTTTTTGAGTTGGGGGGAAACCCCCTGGCGTTTAAGATAGATGGATAGACCTGTATAAAACCTTCGTGGAAGTGAGGGTGTTACGATTGTATCATGATTTTATCTCTTTTAGTTACACATACGCTGTCTGAGATTAGAAAGACAAATCATGAGGAAGATGTAGAGGGAATGAAACGGAAAACAATTAGGAAATTTAGAAGAAAATTTTATAAACATTAGCTCGTTGTATATATCTCTCCAGTGACATTTCAACCTATTACTTGTAGTCCTCATCACGTATAAACTTAATGTTTTACCAATATTTTTTTTAATTTTTCTGACTCAATTTTTCTTACGTTATCTAAAAATAAGCTAGCTGGTGTTTGTTGTAACTTCGTCATTATGTCCAGATTTTAAACCACAAACGAATGCGTTCTTTTTTTACACTTATTTTTTTCATCGGTCCAAACCTCCTTTTCCGGTATTGGCCTTATATATATATAGTAATAATAATATTAAATTGCACTTTTTTCAAAATACAATTAAAGAATCATATTAATCTTCCTGTCAAATTTTTTTCAATGTTGGAAAGTTTAGATAAAATGTATAATTTCCCTTCCTCTTCTTTCTTCATTTGCTTTTTAATTCTTTTATTTATTTGTTATTCTTTTGTTTTTTCCCTTTTGAAGGTCAACTGTTTTGGAGCTTTCGTAACCACTATTGGATTTGTAGAGCTCGTCACCATGACTACAGAGAGGAAGATTTTAGTTTTTGTTTTTCTTGACAACCATCTGGTCTTGTTTCAGTTTATTTGAGAGAGAGATTTTTTTCCTTTCTCTTTGTTGATATTTTGCAGTTATCTCTACATCTTATTATAACTTTTATTCGGGGGTGTATTATTCTGTAAGAATAGAGGTCTCTGTACGATAGTAGAAAGTTTGTGATAATGTGTGTAAAATAAGTTGACAAATTATTTTTATACATGCTTTTAATAATTTTAAGTTACAGCGATATTTGCTACCAATGGAGAGTTAAAAAATTCTTTGCCTTAATTTATTGGACCAAGAAGAGATGTTTTTATTATTTTCTTGCGTTTAAAGTTATGAATGCCTAACAAACAACAATATATTCTATTTCAATTTCATTTAGTCGTCAAACCGGCTATTCCACCTGGGACTTTGGGTTTGAATTTATAAAATTGTAAATGTCCTTGAAAGCAAAAGCAAAATCATTTTTCATCAAACAGAATCAAACTCATCAGAAAAATAAAATGTAAATTTTATTAAGATTCTCGTACAATGGTAAAGAAATATTTATAATTACGTAGCTATTCTTATGACGCGTTTACATTTGTTTTAAGGTTTTGGCAACGTTATTTAGATAAGCTTTTTGGCGCGAAACATTGTCAAATCTCGACTTTCTCTGCACTGCATCGTCTAATAGACGTATTATTTTTTGTTGCGCGTCAATCTTGCTTTCTCAGGCTCAATGATTCTTCAAAAAGCTGGCTGATAAGAAGTTGTTTGAGTTGCTTTCTTGTCACCTTTCACTTTGTAAATATTATGGATTTGAAAATATTAAAATTTTTATATGCCATATTTTTATAGATAAATAAAAATAATATTCAGTCATTCGTTGGATTTTGACAAGACACTAGTAAATCATAATATTTTGCGTGTTTGGCTTAACGTAAATTTTGAGAATTCTCTGATCTTATAATTTTTTTTTTTAACAGCCTGTTCATTTGTTAAATAAATTCTATATTGTTCATATTTACAGCACAAACTCATGTCGGTCATTTTTTATGGTTGTGAAAATTTTCACACTGTGCGTTCAGATGATAGCATTGCTTGGTGCTTTAGTGAGTAAAACAATATGAAAATAACCATCTCTTTCATCTTTTCTTGATTATTATTATTATTATTATTATTATTATTATTATTATTATTATTATTATTATTATTATTATTATTATTATTATTATTATTATTATTATTATTATTATTTATATTATTAATTTTGCAAAGTTGAAGGGCTTCAGACTGTAATTATTATATAGTGAAATATATTATTATTATTATTATATTGTCAAATGGGGCTTATGAAGAAGATATAAGCTTTTAAGATTACGAGATTAGGTATATTATTTTTTAATAATGAAATATTTTTATTTTTTCCTTCTCCGTTAAATTCGTTCGAAATTTAATTTGTCAAAAGTGGGGACAGGTAGAATGGGGTTTTGTAGTTTGCATTTCCCTGTCGGGATATGAGTGGGAGTTTGGAGTCGATGATTTGGATGTCTTTAAACTTCGTTGGGTTGGCATTAGGTAGAGTGGAAGTCTTCATCTCTGGGAGAGTAACAGGACTTTGGGGAAGGCGACTTCTTATTCCCTTTTTTTTCAATTGTTGTTGGGGAAGCTTTTGAGCGGTTTCTTGCGTTTTTGGTGAGAACTTTTTCATAGCAACAATATTTTCAGCTAACAGAGGAGCTTTGTTTGGAAGTTTTGAAGCGGCGATTTTAAACCTAATTTCAAAGGTTGTTGGGTACTTTGAAACCGTTTTGAAATTGTGTGTTTGTTTGGTTTGTCTGTTTTTTGGTGGTTTTTGATGGTATTTATTTAGAGTTATTGTGTGGAGGTATTGTTTTGGTGTTGTTTGTTGTTTTGTGTAGAGACGACTTCAAGTCACTTATAGGGTTGTAATGATATGAAATTACCTTTGTTTGTGCCCCACCCCCCTTTTTTGGTTTAAAAATTTTTTTTAACCCATGGGGTCTCGAAACATAACTTTAGTTTATCTTCTTTTCACGTGTATGATCGAAATGTATAGTTTATCACTAGAGTTATTATACATTATAAATTGTGTTGTAGTATATCATGATCTATGAAAATGTTGATTAAGCAGAGTATTTGTTGTCATTCACAGTCGACACACTGATATATGATTGAATAACAAGTTATATGATCGAGATAGTAGATTTTTTAAAGATTTCTGACCTAGATCAGGAGGGGGGTATATTAATTACAATAGTAATTAATTTTTTTGTCACTCCAGGTCACCAAAAGTTGATAAGCTGAGATACTCAAAGCAACTTTTCAATTTAATGATATAATCAGTTGATATGGGATTGTGAATAATAACTCTGTCGTCTTTATTGTTTATTAAGGATCAATTCAGAAATGATATGCTGCAATGTGGATAATCAACAGAATTGGCCAATTAATGTTTTAATGTTCTTAAGATGAATAAGATGATGATTTATAATTGGATGTATTATCGGTTTAATTAATCTACTTTTATTTTCGTATTAACAATGAAAAGATTAATTTTAACAGAAGGAATGGCAACAAGCCACCTCTGTTGATGAGATTTAAGGTTAACTTCAATTTTCTACTGCGCTGAATTCCCTTGCGTCGGATGCTTGGCCAATTACATTGAATGTTTGCACCCCCCTCACTGGCGGAATGTTTCTGTAACAGTTTTATACAAGAGCGGTGTCTTGCTTTGGTAACACAGTTTGAGAATAGTTTTAAATGATTGTATATACATAGGTACACATGGAAAGTATAATGTTCGCTTCCCTACACACAGATGTACTTATCTGAGCACACGATGCTAGTGCAAACATGCTTGTGTATTTAATTTAGTATTCGTAATATTTTCTGACTCTAATATTATTATATATACTATACTATGATTATTATAATTTGTTACTAGTTTGTTTATATATTAATATTATATATTATATATATAAGTATATATGTATAGTCATATAATTATAATATATATATATATATGTAGTGAGTTATATATATATATATATATATATATATATATATATATATATATATATATAAGTTATATATAGATATGAGTATATATAATATATACATATAATATAGTATGATAAGTATTAGAGTATATATACTATACTTAGGGATTGTTTATACGCGTATATATAATATATATAGTGAGTTATAGAGTATATATATTATTATAAATAATATATATATATATATATATATATATTATATTTATATTTATATGTATATAATATATATATTATATAGATATAGGACGAATATTGAATATATATGTATGAAGTAGACTATAAACCAACTTAAATTAAAAGCAGATAAGCCGCTTTTTTCGGCCGGCTGAGAATCATTTATATTGTTCTGCGAAGAAGAGAGTGTGAAAGGAAATGTTCGAAGACGCCATATAGAGAAGGTTGAAAAAAATTCAAAAAAAAGTTTGGTGGTGAATACAAAAATAACGGAATTTAAGGATCTTTGTTCTTGGTTACTTAACCAATACGTTCTAAGGATTACACAGTCCTTATTGGACTGAGGTAAGCATTTTATTAGGTTAAAAGTGTTAGGTTACAAGTGTAACTGAGAAAACATTCTCAATTTTACGGGTGAATAGTGTTGCTAAAAATATTGCCGAGAGATAAGTGATAGGAAACTAAGATCGTATTAGGAAGTCAGTGCCTTTTAAATAGATTTTGAAAACGAAAGCATTGTTATACATATTAGAAGGTTTTGCGAAAGGTTTAGGATAACCGAGAAGAATGCAATATAATACTTATGAGGCGTAACGTATGGAATTTGGGAATGTATCTGATAAACAACGTAAAACTCTAACATTGTTTATGCATTATGTACGTAAAATGTATACGATAAGGGAGTCATCGTAACAAAAATTTAGAAGGTGTAATGTAGTGCAGTTTTATTGGGATCAGCGTTCAAAACAGAGAGATTTGTGTTGTGTTCCACTTTTATATATATATGTGTAATATATATATATATATATTATAGTTATATGGAAGATTGGATCGATTATGGTATACTATATTATATATATAAGTTATATATATATATATTATATAATATTAATATATATATATTATGACTATAGGATATATATTTATAAATATGTTTGTGTGTGTGGATATGGATAGGTGTATGTGTGTGTGTGTGTGTGTGTATGGGTATAGTTAAGAACCCATTACACTTGAATCTGATATGTCAAACACATACGTTTAAAAAAAACTAATTATTAGTCTAAAATTATTTAATTCAATAATCTTATTTTCCAGGCATATTTAAAAAGACTTAATTGAGTTTCAGTAGTTGTTTCTTTTCCTTCATTGCTATTTATTTTCATAATTACTAATAATTACAAGCTGAATAGTTTATTTATTTATTTATTTATTTATTTATTTATTATTATTATTATTATTATTATTATTATTATTATTATTATTTCCGTTATATTATTATTCCTTATCGTTATTGATATTTTTGGTTTATTGAAACGACTGTGTCGGGTGCTAGGTTTTATTATATTATTGTGCACATTATGAATATTATTTTGAAAGTAGGTGGGATTATTATTATTATTATTATTATTATTATTATATTATTATTATTATTAATTATTTTATGAATTTATTATTATTATTATTATTATATTATTATATTATTATTATTATTATCATTGAGTTTAATATGCTTTTATTTTATCATTTCATTATTATTATTATTATTATTATTATTATTATTATTATTATTATTATTATTATTATTATTATTATTATTATTATTATTATTATTATTATTATTATTTTTATATATTATTATTATTATTATTCATATATTTTATTATCTGATTATTATACTTTAAGATTATCTATTATTATTATTAATTATTTATTATTGATTATTATTATTATTATTAGTATTATTTATATTGATTATTATATTGTCTGCTTGAAAAAGAGTAAAAAAAAGTTCAAACGCATTTAAGAAGGTTAAAAACTTAAAAAGTTGTGAAGACAAAATAACGGAAGTATTAGGATTTTTTCTGGTATAACCAACATATAAGGATTACAATCCCCAGGACTGGGGAGTCAGTGTGAGGTCTAAATCGAGGTACAAAACCACAAACTCAGTGCAAGGCCCGAACCTAGGTGCAAAACCACAAATTGGTGTGATAGAGATCTATAACTGATAAAATTGCATAACTCGTTCTGTGACTTCAGGTTGTAACCTAGCGATGAATCGTGTGGTTCGGAACGAATATACAGATTATAACAATATAAATGATCGTGACGCATATATGCGGTTTCCATTGGTGGAGTACCAGGGTGAATACCCACCCGAAGGTATCACTGCGTCATTGGACTTGCTCAAAGCGACATTAAAGGGAGTTGCAGCAGTATCTTGACGGTAAACTTCTGTTGTCTCGATAGTTATAACATACGAACTATACTTTCGAAGGGCAGGAGGCCGTATTACATACGATCATACCAGTGAGTCGAGAGAATCATTAAGGAGTGATTATACTTAACACCAAAAATTGTATGGTGATTGTGAGATTTGAGTGACTAAAACAAGTTGAGGCAAACTCGTCGGGCTTGTCTTTGAAAATATCGAAAATAGGAAAATTAAGAGTTGCTAAAAAACTCATCATGCGTATATATTTGGCAAAACGGGAAGTATCATCGCTGCGTATAATTTTTGTCAACAATATAAAATTTAATGTATTACTATAATCATAAAGGTTTTGTTGGGAAGAGTTGTATATATGATATTTATGTTTATAATATTATATATGTATTAGTATTAATATATATAATGTATTCAATATATATTTATTATTAGTATCTGTATAGATTATTAATTTTCTTTTTATTTATAGCTATATATATATTAGTATGTATATAGATATTATTTATATTTATATTATTAATAGTATAGTATATATTTATATTATATCATTATATATATAGAGAAATATGCTGTAGTTGTGTGGAAGATTAGTGGTGGATTGTTTATTATATATATATGAGTGTTATGATATATATATTTATATACTTTTAACTATATGAGTATTTATAATATTATACCTTATATTAGTATATAGATGTATATAATATATAAAAATTTTTAAAATATTTAGGTTATTGTAATGTTATATCTTTATATAATTTATTAATATATTATTGATAATTATATTATATAAAGTATATTTATATATTGATGGATAGATGTGGTTTTATTTTTTCAGTGTATAGTAGTATATATATTTATTTAGTATATATATTGGTATTGTGTTCAAATCATATTTAGTATATAGTATATATAAGTATATATATTATATATATATTTGATAACGGTTGATCATATATTTAGAATAGCGGTTAGAAATAGGTTTTTAGAATTAGAAAATAATCTCCATATTAGTTGTATCATACTATATTTACTTTTATTATATATCTATAAATTACATTTGTTGTGTGTCACTCAAATTCCTTTCTTACTAGTGTTGTCACTCTGTGACCCTCCAAGAGAACCCTAGAGGAAAAATAACATCAAGGCGATTATCCATATCACTTGAAAGATGGACATTCTATATGCAGAATACACCAGAAACAAAAGATAGGTAGAAGAACATGAGGTAAACGTAAATGAAAGCTCCACACCATCCCCTCATGCCACTAAGTGCAAGCCTGAGCTTGTCACAGCCAAATATCCATCCTGGGGTTTCTCAACACTGAGACATTTGTGGTATCTCATCAATGTAAGGACTCATCCAGAGTCAGGCTCACAACCCTATCCCCTCACAAAACCTCTCAATTCACTCTTTTCCTTCACTCTCCCATCCGGTCAATTCACAGAACACTCACTACTATGCATCCACTTAACCACTGTGACATTTCTGAAAAATGGTACATGAGAATATTGCATCGGCTTTTTGATTAGGTATTTTGTTTCTTTTTTTACAAATGTGGTTGAGTGTCAGACCTGTGTTTTTTTTTTTATAGTGAAAACTATTTTAGTGATGTCTGTTTCATAATTTAGTGATTAAGATTGTTACTAGTTTTTTTTTTTTGTGTAGCAGTAATTAGGTCTATGATTCTTTGAGGTCTATGATTCATTTTATCTAGTCTTGGGTTCGTTGTCTATTTTGCCAATCTACTGCAAAGTTTAATGATATTCAATTCCAGGGGATAAGTTTGGATTAAATGGTCATGGGGGATAAATTTTGTTTATTTTTTTAATATAATTTTAGTAAATTGCTCTATTACTTTGGTGGTAAGAGAAGTGAAGTCTCTTGTTTGGAAAGATTGGAGGTTTTGTTCTACATAATTAGAGAATTCATCAAAGTTTGCTTTCTTATAATTGATATGTATTTTTGAAAGATGTATTTGTTGGGTGATTATGTTGAATTGCAATTGAGCATTAAAATGTGGTCCAATGATAGAGTGTGGAAGGTTTGCCATATTGTGATAGCTTTTATTTGGGAGGAGAAGAATGTGATACTAGGGGATGTAGGGTTTTGGTTAGTTGTAGTGGGTATCTTGTGAACCTAGTTTTGTTGTTCAGGATACAGAGTAAGTGTAAGTTTACGATTAGTGTGTCACCTCTTGATGTGTGTATGTTTGCTAAGCCAAGCAGGGTGGTAAGAGTTGAAGTCTCCAGTTAGTATTAGATTTTGATGTTGTGCTAAGGCAGATGGATTAGGAGGATAGCCTTGAGGGCAGTGTTGGAAAGTTGTTGATGGAATGTAAATATTAATTATGCTGCATATATATATATATATATATATATATATATATATATATATATATATATATATATATATATATATATACTATATATATATATATATATATATATATATATATATATATATATATATATACTATATATATTATATATATATATATATATATATATATATATATATATATATATATATATATATATATATATATATATATATATATATATATATATATATATATATTTATTTTTTTTTATCACATATATATATATATATACCGATATATATATATATATATATATAT
>JABUQX010106943.1:20000-22082 GCA_015478945.1 Trachelipus rathkii | reverse complement strand
TCCCAGTTCAGCCGTAATACGTCTTGTCCCCAACATTGCTTTTATCCAAGCAATCGTTGAGGGTCCGACGCCCTTGGAGGCGGCGGCATCCTCCATGGTCACATGCATGGTGCTATCAAAAGCACCCTGCACATCCAGGAAAGCACATACCGCCACCTCCTTGTGATCTAGCGCTCCTTCTATCTTGGATACCAAGCTATCTAGTGCGCCAACTGTTGATCTACCGGACTGGTAGGCCCATTGATTAGGATGGATTTTCTTTTCTATCGAATTTTCCACCCTTATATGGTAGTCTAGCACCTTTTCCATTGTTTTCAAAAGAAATGATGTAAGACTTATAGGTCGATTGGATCTGGGGTCAGACGTGGACCGTCTCCCCGTCTTGGGGATAAAAACCACCCTTACTTTCCTCCACAGCTGGGGAATGTATCCCAGGGCATAGCTCGCCCTAAACACTCTCACCAGCAGCGGAAGCAGACTCTCCATTCCCTGTTGAAGCAAGGCTGGGAATATGCCATCCCCTCCAGGAGATTTATATGGGCCGAAGGAATTTATTGCCCATTCTACCCTATCAGGGGAGAAGACTCTTCCAGACAGACTTTCCGTCCATCTATTAGGTCTCCTATCATCCCATATATCTACTTCCTCCCCGTCGTCAACTATTACATTGTGCGGAAAGTGAGTGTTTATAAGTTCCACTAAGGTTTCCCTGTGGTCCTTTGTATAACTGCCGTCTTTCTTTAAGAGAAGGCTCGGCCCATTAGATTGGTCCTTTGAGAGCACTTTATGTAGACGCGCAGTTTCAGATTGGCTCTCAATGCTTTCACATAGAGACTTCCATGATCTTCTTTTGGATTTCCTAAGTTCCCTGTTATAAGCGGTTAGGGCAGTTTTGTATGCTTCCCAATTTTTATCCCGCTTAGCTTTATTGAAGAGTTTCCTGGTTTTAGATCTTAGAGTGGTTAGCTCTTGATTCCACCAGGGGACGCTTCTAGTTATCCCTCTTTTTTTCAGAGGACAACTATTTTCATATGAATCTTGTATGATTGATTGCAGTTGGGTAGTGGATACATCTAGGTCCTGTACATCAAACAGTCCCTCCATATCCTCTACGCGCTGTTTAAGGAGCTCTTTATACAAGCTCCAGTTTGTTAGCTTAGGTATTCTCCGCTCCTCCTCTACTCTCTCCAAAGCTATGATTCCGAACCTGATGTGTCTATGGTCCGAATGAGATACTTCATCAGACACATACCAGTTCGAGATCTGTATGCCACGAGTGGCATTTATTAAGGTTAGGTCTAAGACCTCTTGTCTGTTCGATGTGATGAATGTGGGCTTACTGCCCTCATTCACCACATCAATACCATAGTGAGCTAAGAATTCTAAAATACACTCACCTCTGTTGTTGATGTCTTTGCTGCCCCACGGGGTGTGATGGGCATTTGCATCGCATCCCAAAATCAGTCCCCTGCAGGTCCGCTGACAGTATTGAGCAAGCCTGTGAATTTCTTCCGGAGGTGCTTCATTAGAGTCCCCGCAAAAGTATGCCGAGGCAATTACTACCTCTTGCACACCCCGCGCGGTTGGCACCTCTACTAGGGCTGCTATTAGGACAGGGCATTGACCCCACCACCGATGACCATCGCCGATAACAGGGCATTGACCCCACCACCGATGACCATCGACCGCACGAGGCGCGCCATGGTCCCGACAGTATAGCAGCTTACCCATTCCACTTGGTATTCCTTTGATTGTTCCTTCTCTCACCCATGGCTCCTGTATGAGGGCTATTTGCAGCCTCTCGCATACAAAGGTCCGGACGAGAGCATCAGTTGCTGCCTTTGCGTGGTGCAAGTTAATTTGAAGGCAGCTCAGATTGTTTTTATTGTCCATTATGCAGATTTGGGTTTGGGGTTCTGACTTGATCCCCTTGCCAAGGCCGATTTTGTTTGGCCTTCTTTCCCACTCTTTGCAGTTTGTATTTTCTTCTTTGGCTGTGAACCAGAGGGTGTTACCTTTTCTTTAAGAGCCAAGGTTTTCCCCTTTTCCTTCGGAATGTAGTCCTCAGGTGAGGCCGTTCCG
>JABUQX010106943.1:12500-15000 GCA_015478945.1 Trachelipus rathkii | reverse complement strand
TCTTAGCTTTAGACTCAACCCTATCCAATAGAAGGGTGGAGCCAGAGCCCCCCCACAAATGTGAG
The DNA here is from genome assembly GCA_015478945.1 of Trachelipus rathkii. Taxonomy (NCBI): domain Eukaryota; kingdom Metazoa; phylum Arthropoda; class Malacostraca; order Isopoda; family Trachelipodidae; genus Trachelipus; species Trachelipus rathkii. Next base: position 14,935 of record JABUQX010106943.1, on the reverse strand, counting down.
AACAGTACTCCATTCAAGGCGAATAAAGGCTCTTATATAAACTGGAGTAACTGTGCAGAGGAAAAAAAATTCCCGCAACCTGAACAGAAACTCCCGCTTCTTTGGAGGCCACCTTTAGCAAACCATGAAATATTGAGGTTCCAGACAATTTAATTGTTTAAGTTAAGACCAAGAATGTTTATGTTATTCCACTGGAGAGGACGTTAGAGCCGTCAAAGGAAATAGGAAAGTTGGGGTGTGTTTTTGAGAGGGAGATGTAGAGAAGTTGAGTTTTTAAGGGAGTTGAATTTTACAAGGTTGCCGCGGTGACCCCACCGCGGAAATCCCATCAATCGGGCAGGAAAATAAGAATCGGAAGCATAAGAACGAGAGGCAACATCTAGAAGCAAAAGATGGGAGCAGATTTGAAATGAGTAAAAGAGTGGAGAGTTGAGTCATCGGGATAAGAGTGAACAGAGTTGGAAGTACCGCTTTGGAGTCATGTTGAAAAGTAGATAAAGTTGGAGATCAGAACAGAATTTGCGGCAACACCACAATTAACAGAAAGGAGAAGAACGTCGCTCATAAGAGTAATGATATTGAGCGATCGGATGAAAAAACTAGAAAAAAAATAAGCAAAGAGAAGGGAGGAAACCAAAGTAAGGAAGCTTAGAGAGCAGTGATGAGTGCCAAACCCGGTAAAAAGCTTTGGAAATGTCAAGCGCCACCACGCAAGACTCCCAAATGGTCCCAAAGGGCAGAAGACCATAAATCAGTTAGATAGGAGAGTATGTAACCAGTTGACCTCGAGCGACGAAAGCCATACTGATGATCTGAAAGAAGGGAATGAGACTCCAGATGATCCAAGAAATGAGAGTCAAAGAGTTTCAAAGATTTTAGATAGAATACAAGTGAGAGTTATAGTACGATAGTTTGAAGGATCAGAGCGGCTATCTTTTTTCGGGATTGGTTGGACATATGCGCGCTTCCAGCACTGATGAAAAGTATTAATATTAAGACATAGAGAGTAGAGTTGAACGAGGACAGGCACCCGCTCGGAAGCACACTCCCTCAACACACGGGGAGGAATGCCATCCGGGCGACTAGCCTTCCTGACGTTCATAGATCTCAGGATCCCATGCACACGACCATGTTTAATCACAGGTAAAGACATGGTAAACCTGAGAGGAGAGAGTTAGGAGAGGGATGCCAGAAATCGTTCAGGGTAGAATAGATGAAAAAAAGGAGGCCGAAGAGATTGGCCTTTTCAGAAGGAGAGTTAGCAACAGACCGTCAGAGCGAATAAGGGGAGGAAAGACAGATTACAAAAGATGTTTTTGTCAAGGGGCTAGAAATTTTGTGCAGTAGGAGAACCAAGCAGGTTGGCGAACTTTCTTTTAGTGAAAGTGCGCTTAGCCTGTCGAATAGTATCCCTGCAACGATTCCGAGCAGAATGATAATTAGTAAGAGTGATAGGAGAACGAGAGTTTTTCCATTCCCGATACGCAATGTCTCTCTCTCCTGAATGGCGCGAGAACAAGCTTCATTGAACCATGGATTTTGGGGGAGAAAAAGATTTAGTTGAAGATGAAATGAACCTGCTCATCCCATCAATGATTATGGCCCCCACCATTTCCGCGGTGACCGAGGCATCCCCCAAGTCAGAGCATGATTCATTCCAGGAGTAGTTAGCCAAAAAACAACGCAATGCCCTCCAATTAGCCCGATTAAAGTGCCAGATATTACGTTTAGGGCATGGTGCAGATGCTTGAGAAAAAGTATTATAATTAAGAGCTACAAGATTGTGGTCAGAGTTACCAATATGAGGAGGAATGGTGTATTTATAACGAGAAGGAGTAGTGGTGAAACATAAGTCAAGCGTGTTCAAGAATTAGTTAAGTCGATCTGGAATATGTGTAGGTTCCTTAATTAACAGTGTGAGAGGAGCCCAACCACTCAGTGTGGTGTACATTGAAATTCCCCTAAATAGAGGACCTCAGCATTTGGATTGGAAGAAGTAAAATTCTCATGAGAAGTAGTAAGATAGTCAAAAAGAACGTAAAAATCTGTTCCATTAGGAGAGCAGTAGCATAAACGCTAGATAATGATAGTAGTAGGGATAAAGATTTTTAGCCAAAGAACATCGAAGTTAAGAGATTCAAGATACTCGAGACGTGTTACAAGAGTGTTTATGTTTATATAGACACAGACTCCACCATTTAGACGGAAATTATCGAAAAAGTTATAGTTAGAGATAAGTTTATTTGAAAAAGAATCCCTAGCCACCTGGGTCTCAGACAATAATAAAATGTTAGGTTGAGAGTTAGAGAGGTGATGTTCCACAGATTCATGATTAGCACGCAGGCCACGCACGTTAGCAAAGTCAATAGAAAACCCCCGCCTGCGCCCATTCCTACATCTACTCCGACCATTCATTCAATCAGCCACTCCAGCAA
>JABUQX010106943.1:0-5000 GCA_015478945.1 Trachelipus rathkii | reverse complement strand
TCAAAAATGAGACACAAAAACTTCTCTCTCCATGGCAGCTTTGGTGGTTTTAATTTCTTCGCTGACGAAGTAGCTAGATTCCTCCAAAGTTCTCTCGGCAAAATCTTGAAGACCTCTCGAAAGATTCGCTGTATTTTGACTATTGACAGTAATCATCTTTAGGCGACAAAAAATCTATTTTGTGGATCTCTCTTTTAATGATTTCCACGGATAATATATTTAAATTTTTTAGAATTTCAAAAAATTTAATTTTCTTCGATTGTTACTCCACCGAATATTTTAGTCTCCCGAAGACGATTACTGTAAGTAGTCGAAATATCGTGAATCTTTTGAAAAGTCTTCCAGATGTTGCAGAGGAATCTTTGGAAAAATCTTACTTTGTCTTTGAAGAAATAAAATCACCAAAGCTGTCATGAAGGGAGATGATCTTTTGTGACTCATTTTGACTGGAGATGGATGTAGCACCTTCAAGCTAGATTACTTATGAAAAAAAAAAACTTAGGACAGGCTCCTTTTGTGGAAGTGATTGGTTTTAAGGTGATGCTTGCTATTACAGAAATTTTTTAACAGTTTGAGGATGATTGACTACGCTCAATGAAGAAATTGCTCGAATAAAATAAATTTTGTGGTGTTAACATATAAAGAAAATTAAAATTAAATTGTTCTCGTAATAACTTAAAAGTAATTATTATATTAATTATTATTTATTATTATTATTATTATTTTATTTATATATATTATATATTATTCATTATTATATTATTATTATTATCTTATAATTATAAATTATGACATAATCATCATTATTATTAGATTATTATTTTAATTCATTATTATTATTCCATTATTATTCATTATTTATAATATTATTTATTATTTATACAATATATTATTTTATTATTACTTAAATATTATTCATTATTATTATTATTATTATTGTATATTAATATTATTATTATTATTAATGATGTTGCTGTTGTTGTTGTTGTTGTTGTTGACCGAGACTAATACATAATAAGCTCTTAGCTGATCATTATGTAAATGTATTACCTACTAAGGTTTGAAAGACACGCAATTGGTTTACAAAATAAAAAAAACGGGGGGGGGGGGGGGGGGGGGAACCCCCCCTATTTATTTCTCCAATTTCTTTATGTATTTTTTTTTGGTATTTTCCCCATTTTTTGGCTGTTGTGTTATGTATGTTTTTTTATCGTACACGTAAATAACAGTGATGAAATGTATTTAGATTTAAGAATTTGTCACATAATGGCTTTCTCCGAAGTGGTTTATTACCATTTTAATTTATGCAATGAAACTCAAAGAAAAAGTAAATCTGAACCCACGTGTAATAACGTAGATTTATTTCTTCTAAGTGAGTCATTTTATTCAATTAATGATGAAAGATATTAAACATATATTTTTATTATTAATATTATTATTAATATTATTATTATTATATATATTATTTAATTATTATTATTATTATTATTATTTTATTATTATTATTATTCATTTTTATTATATATTATTATTATATTATCACTACTTTTATGCACCTTTATATATTATGTATTATTATTATTATATATATTATTATTATTATACATTATCATCACTATTATTATATATGTTTATTAATATTTTAGTTATTATTGAGTTATTATTATGAATATTAAATTATAATTAATTATTCATTATTATTATTATTATTATTATTATATATTATTTTATTATTATTATTATTATTTATTATTATTAGTATAATTATATATTATTTTGGGTATTACTTGTTATTATTATTATTAGTATTCAATGTTATTATTAATTCATTTTATTACATAACCATTATTATTATATATTTGATTATCTTATAATTATTGATTTATTATTATTATTATTCATTATGTTATATTTCTATTATTCATATATTCTAATTATGTATTATTATTATTATTATCTATATTATTAGTTATTATCATATTATTATCTTTGATTATTATTATATTTTATTATTATTATTATTATATATTATTACTATATCATAATTATATTATTTTATTCAATATAATTATAATATATTATACTATTATTATTATTATAACGTAAATCCGTAGCATTCTTTCTTATAATTCTTTTTTTTTCTAGCAAAGAATTATAGTTAAATTAAAGCAAGATCCGCATTAATAATAATAATAATAATAATAATAATAATAATAATAATAATATAATAATAATAATAATAATAATAATAATAATAAAATAATAATAGATAATAATAATAATAATAATAATGATAATAATAACAAAAATAATAATAATAATAGTTATGTTAAGAAGAAAGGATGAGGAAACATTAAAACTGAAAGATTAGAAATGATCTGAAGAGTTCTTAAAAGACTCTTGGTGAGATTAGATGAATTATAAATGGAATAATCTTTGTATTAAATTTCCAGGAGGGAAGGGCAACAACAACAAAGAAATTAAATGCTGAATTACTTATGTATTTTTAAATATTAATTTAATATTTGTTTAAATGAATAAACAAAGAAATTATATGCATTACTTATGTAATGTAATTTAATATCTGTTTAAATGAAATTATTTTTTGAGATTTTGTTTTGCAACATTTTTTTTATGTAATCTTGTAGAGGAGGATTTCAGAAAAGGACGTCATTATGAAAAAAACAAATAAAAACTTTTCCTTCTAGCTACTCTTATTATAAAAATGTCAAGAAGAGAATAATGAAAATAATCAAACATTAAAAAAAAAAAAAAAAAAAAAAAATCACACCTCAACGAATTCTTAGGTGGGAAACTTCTCTAGGTAAATAATTTTACCTAGATCCTAGCTTATCTAATACCGCCCTTGCCATCGACTCTGTCGCTCAAGCCGTATAGGAAATCGGTAGAGGCACCAAGCTAAAGCAGCTAATCCAAACAAAATCTCAATCTTAACTATTCACATTTAACTATTAACTATTTTAACTATTAACTATTAACTATTTTATGATTACTTTACGCAGCTACGGTTTATCAACTTATTTACATATATGACTCCTCTCCCATCTTTTAAAAGGCTTTCCTTCCAATATTTTAGTTTCCTTTCAACTATTTTCATGGATAGAATGAATGTCTCTCTTCTCTTGATAACGATTCTTTGATGCTTTTCAGACCCTAGACTGATAAAGAGCACTCACGATGATCAAAATGATTAGAATAAAGAGAACAACTTGTTTGTCCTTTCACTACCAAAATATTCGGATTGAAATAAAGGCACATGAAAACAAATATCTTTGTTAATCTCATATTTTGTGCTCATTTCTGTTTTTTTTTGCAATTTTAATAAACAATAATAATAATAATAATAATAATAATAATAATAATAATAATAATAATAATAATAATAATAATAATAATAATAATAATAATAATAATAATAATAATAATAATAATAATAATAATAATAAGATAAAATAAAAAGATATAATAATTAGAATATGAGTTGTCATGAATGATTAATATTTAGTCTTGACATTATAATCAATAATAAAATACATCAAGTGTCTCTAAAAGGATATTAAATTTAAGAACCTTTAGTTAGAAACCATTAATCTTTCCAGAACTAAGTGAGACAACACCGCATCAGGAATATTAAAATCTAGATAAATTCTACTCCTCAATTGCCTTATCATTAATAGATTCTATAAATAAGCTATATCTTACAATGCAATTACAATATATTCCGTGCTCACAAATAAGAACACTATATTAGTATCTCTCTTTCCTTGTAGTAAAGCCTAATTAATAACTCTTAATAACTTAAATTTAAGTTTTTTAAATATGATAATATTACTTATCACCAATATATTATAAATAAAATATGAAAAAATAGGAAGAAAATAACGTGCAATAATTATATAAACTCGTATCATTCAGCATATAAATATTGGATACAACACTCAAAGATTCTACCATTGAGATAATTATATGAGACTGCGCACATTAAATATTCCATTTTCTCAATTTATCTTTTCATGTTTTGGCAACTATTAGAACTATAAATACTATCTAGATATATTTGACAAAATATAACCTATATATAAACATACGTTACAAATATATGGTCATAGCTTACCTATCAAATAAAGTATCATCAAAGAGGAATTGCGAACTACACGAGTCATGATATGCCTATATATATCTGGAAACTAATGTAATATATATCTTACGACCTTTAAATTTACATCAATTATCGGTATACTTTTAATGATATAAAGGTATCAGTTGCACTGCTTGATGATAATATAATGGTACTATCTATAATACCATGAACTCTTAGGTCTAGTTTTGATTATGAAGTTGAGATAAGTAATTAATACGTGATAAGGCTCACATTTGTATAGCTTCAATTGTTATCAGAGAGAGCCTATAATTTGAGCAGATTTTATTGCAAATTAGCTGAGATATGACACGATAGCCAGCGAGGATTATCTAAAAAATTGCCCTTTCTTCGATTCAAATGTAATTTATCATGGTTAATAGAATTATACAATGCTTACCCAGTATAGGCAACATTTTTTTCACCAAAGAAAACCAAGAGTGCCTGAACGATTCTTATAAACAGCATATAGCATCTTTCATATAGCTACTTGTTAATGTCACTTATTATTAATCTATCTTATTAAATTATTCTACTGAGAAAAGGCAACTATTATAGGGTTAAGTCTCTAGTAAATTTCGACAAAGTTTGACATCCTCAATATCAGTTCTGGTGTATTATTAGGAACATCCTCAAATCATCGAGTTTGACAGAGACAGAGCGCATAATATAATCTTGAATTATTATAAAGAAGATGAATGTGAAGAAGTAGGAAATATTTTAAAATATATTGAGACGCCCTTAAGGGTGAGATATACGTAAAAGGAGTATTTTATATGATGTATTCGCCTGCAATGATTAACTTATAGCTACACCTATTCTCTTCCCTGGGGTGGTGTTG
>JABUQX010106942.1:5000-7500 GCA_015478945.1 Trachelipus rathkii | reverse complement strand
GCTTGTGGAGATTTAAAATTTGTAATAAAGTTAGAAAAGAGATATACATATATGGAAAAATGTGTAGAGTTAAATATCTATGTTATTATTTTTCTCATATATATAGATAAATATATAATTCCATCATCATCTGTTCCTTATTTCCCACAGTTGTGGGGTAGGGGTGCCTAAACATGCACCTGAAGTCCGAGCATGCATGGGGCATATCTAGGCACAACAAGCAGGACCTACAGCTACCACTGCCATTTAGTCAGTGCCTCTTACGACATCACAGAAAGTACCTGTGTGGAAATTCTTTCTTCCTACACATATGGATATATTCAATATATATATGTTATATATATATATATATATATATATTACTATATATATATATATATATATATATATATAGTATATATATTTATATATATATATATATATATATATATATATATATTCATTATATATATGTTTACATTATATATATATATATATATATATATATATATATATAAGTTTTTTATATATATATATATATATATATATATATATACTAAGTAAGCAAAGCTCTTGGGTTTATGCTAGTGAGAGAGGCAGGATGGTAAAAACAGAAACCTAAAATAAAACGAATTGAACTGAAAATAGGCATAGATAATAGGGATAGTTGTAGGAAAGAAATGTAGAGAAAATGTTGAAATGTGTTATGAAAATTGCTGCAAGTAGATATCAAAGAGGAAAAGCTAAGATAAAAAGTAACCCTTCCTTATTCAGCACTCCACAAAGCAAAGAACAATTAGTAAACAACTACTAAAGAGAATGTCATGTTGAATGTGGGAGGTATTTAGAGAAGGGAAATCATCATTTCTTTTTACTTATTTATAAAATATGATGAAAATGCGAGTCTCTATGATAATAGTCATTATGAAAATGTGTTATTGCAACAAAGTCTTATACAAATAATGAGACAATGTGATATAAGGAAGTTTTTAGATTAAGACATTTATGTGAAAACATGGGCATAATTAATAATACATTGCTAAATGAATAAAGATACATTCAACGATTACTTAAAGTGTATCGTGAATTTTAAATTGCATCAGATATATTGATGGATAAGATGCTAACTGATAATCCTTTTCTGTATAAATTAAGTGTTTTTATTATAATGACATTATAACATAAAAGAATTTAGTTTTCAGTGTATATGATTGAGGTAAAAGGAAATGAAAAATGTTGTTACTTAAGAGTTAAATATCAAATAAAAGCAGGACAAGAAAAACAAAATAATAAAAAAATGTAAAATTCTTTTATGCGTAAAAAAAGCATGCAAAATATGAAACAGCACATTATAATTGGTGTCCTACAAAAGCAAATGTTGCTTAACATTTAGAACACAATAATAGAATAATAACTCTGTTGGGAATCTAAAATGTGAATTCTAGAAAAAGAAATTTAAAAGCCGACACAAAAATTAAGGTCAATCTAAAACAATCTAATTGTAAAAGGTTAGAAATAAAATATAAAAAAAGGATCTAGTACAAAATATACAAATTAGTCATTATCTATGGAGAGAAACTTCTAATTTACAGTAGGAAAAGAATTAAAACATTTTCTATTACTGGAGTAAAAAGAGAAAGCAATTCCTAACAGCAAAGACCTACTTTTATTTTAAACTATACTTTTTTTTTATTGTAGAATAATTAAGACTTAGTACTTTTTGCTCGTTGTCTTTTGAAGAACCCAAGCTGAAATGAAGGAAACCTTGATGTAAAAAAATAGTCTATCAGAAAATGAGATCAAACTAAGGCTTTACAGAATTGGAAGTGAAAATACAGTTGTTGGAAGTACTTTATCAACCAAACGTAACATGCAAACTAATGAGACATGAAATTGACTTACCTTCCATAGAATTAATATAATTAGAAGAAGAATCAAAATTCCCGCAAGGGTTGCTAACAAAATCACCCACCAAGGAACAGGTGGCGCTTCTGCTAATGATTTTGCTGACCGTATGGGTGTTACCACATTTTTGGTGTAAAGCTGTAAAAAAGGGAAAAAAATTACGTCCATTCTTAAAAGGAAAAATTCTCTTTGTTCGATTATTTAATGGGGACAAATATATCAAAAGGGACTCTTGAATCATTAAATTTATTAGACTATTTGTAACAAAAATAAAAATGGAAAATGAAAGAAAGGAATAAAAAGAAAATATAATGAGTTAATGGATTACCTAATTAATCATAAAATATTACATATATATATAGCATATATATATATTATATTATTATTACATATATATATATTATATATATATATATATATATACATATATATATATATATATAGTTATATTATATATATATATATATATTATTATTATATATATATATATATATATATATTATTTTTGTATTAAAGCTGAACGTGACCTTCCACTGTGAAAAGTTTAAACTATTGTAATATATATATATATATATATATAAGAGAGAAGAGTTATATATATTATTATTATTATATA
>JABUQX010106941.1:0-40796 GCA_015478945.1 Trachelipus rathkii | reverse complement strand
CCATTCAGCTCTGCTGGTTGCTGGCCTCTAAGCTCTGCAGGGTGTGCTGTGCTCTTCAGCCTCTGCTGGGGTGTGTCATTGCTTATTTCAACCTCTGCTGGGGTATTGTGCTGTGCTCTAGCTCTCTGCTGGGTGTGCTGTGCTCTTTCAGCCTCTAATGAGGTGTGCTATGCTCATTCAGCATCTGTTGGGGTGTGCTGTGCTCTTACAGCCTATGCTGGGGTGTGCTGTGCTTTTTCAGCCTCTGCTGGGGTGTGCTGTGCTCTTTTAGCCTCTGATGGGGTGTGCTGTGCTCATTCAGCCTCTGCTAGGGTGTGCTGTGCTCATTCAGCTCTGTTAGGAGTTGTTGCGTGCTCATTCACCTATTCTTGGGTGTGCTTGCTCATGAGTATGCTGGGGTGCCTGTGCGTGCTCATTCACCTCTGCTGGTGTGCTGTGCTCTTTCAGCCTCTGCTGAGGTGTGCTGTGCTCATTCAGCCTCTGCTAGGGTGTGCTGTGCTCATTCAGCCTATTCTGGGGTGTGCTGTGCTCATTAAGCCTCTGCTGGGGTGTGCTGTGCTCTTTCAGGCTCTGCTGGAGTGTGCTACGCTCATTCAGCCTCTGTTCGGGTGTGCTGTGCTTTTTCAGCCTCTGCTGGGGTGTGCTGTGCCATTCAGCAGCTGCTGGGGTGTGCTGTGCTCTTTCAGCCTCTGCTGGGGTGTGCTGTGCTCATTCAGCCTCTGCTGGGTGTGCTGTGCTCATTCAGCCTCTGCTGGGGTGTGCTGTGCTCTTTCAGCCTCTGCCTGGGTGTGCTGTCTCTTTCAGCCTCTCTGGCAGGTGTGCTGTGCTCTTGAGCCTCTTGCTTGGGTTTGCTGTGCTCATTCAGCCTCTTGCTGGGGGTGCTCTGCTCTTACAGCCTCTCGGCGTGTGTGTCTTGCTCATTTCACCTCTTGCTGGGCATGTGCGTGCTCTTTCAGCCTCTGCTGGCGGGTGCTGTGCTCTTTCAGCCTTCGTGTGCTGGCCATTCAGCCTCTGCTGGATGTTGCTGTGTTTGTTTAGCCTCTGTCTGGGGTGTCCTGCCCTAGCTCTGCTGTGTGCTTTGCTCTTTCAGCTCTGGATGGGTTGTTGCTCTGTCATCAGCCTCTGCCTGGGTGTCTGTGCTCATTTCAGCTTCTGCTGGGTGCCGGTGCTTCATTTCAGCCTCTGACTGGATTTGCCGTGCTCTTCTTCAGGCCTCCTGGCTGGGCGTTCTTGCTCATTCAGCCTCTGCTGGGATGTGTTGTCATCCAGCCTCTGCTGGGTGTGCTTGTGCTCTTCAGCTCTGCTGGTGGGGTGTGCTATGCTCATTTAGCCTCTGCTGGGGTGTTCTGTGCTCTTTCAGCTCTGTTGGTTGCTGGTGCTCATTCAGCCTCTCCTGGGTGGCTGTGCTCATTCAGCCTCTTGCTTAGGAGAATAGATTTTAAACGATTCAGGAAAGAAATATACGTAAAATGATTTTGAAGTTGGAAGTAATCCCTGAAGGCAGAGTATCTGTCATGGATAGCCCAAGAAAAGGCAAGACATAAATCACGGTTTATGAGTTTTAGTTAAATTGATAGAAAATTGAATGTGTGTCATTATGCCAGAGAGAAAATCACTTCGGTTAAGAGTTTTGCACATTTCAAAAGAAACCTCCCAGTAAAGACTTGAAGAGGTAGAAAAGGATACAAAGATAAGGTGATCGAAGGAATAAAGAAATGGAAGGAATTTAACAGTAAAGGTGAAAGGTTAGAAGGTAAGAAAAATGTTTATTTTGTCGAGTTTATATTTTGGACAATCAGGGACACGAGTAAAGTGCAACACATACTACTCAAGGTTATTACGGATAGAGCCATGGTAGGCTAGTTCACCAGTAATATCTTCAAAACTAGAGGAAAGCCAATGGCAGAAAGAAACACTGAAATACCATAGAAATGATGACTTCGGAAAGATGATAAGAGAATGTGTTCTATTTCTGTTGTTTAGATAGTTGAAGAATTTATAATGGTCATTAAAATTAGAGCAGACATACAAAGGCACAGATAAAATTATAAGGTATATACGCAAAAGAGAGCTCTCCAGCGACGGTAGAAACGATAATGCACATGTTCGGAAAGATTCTATTAATAACATGATAGCAAACTCAGACCATCGTGGCCTATGCTCTGCCTGTTCGCGATAATGCCAACTAAGTGAGGGTCTCCGAGTATAGTACATATGCACACGCAGTGGCGTGTGTTTGCTGTCTGCGCTCGCAATCCATTACAAGAGTTCGCGTTGCTAAGAGTCAACAGGAGCGACGTGTTTAAAGGCGTAAGACTCGGTGTGTGGGTTTCAGAATGCTGCGTGTGTTACATCCTCGCTATAGGACACTTGGTCAACTTGTGAACAGACCAGATCTAAGTGAAAGAGACGTGGAAGGATGTCCAAGCAGCGAACAATTGCTGCAAGAACACTAATGTCATGCGACTTGAGAGTCTGCGTATCTAGTGAAGATGTCTCATGCGCGTGCAAGTCGGTTGTCTGAAGAGAACTCATTGTCCACGTCAGGCTCCTCGCTGCGCATCGCGGATGTGTGGTGAGCTACGATAAGCTCTTCTCTGTTGATTGATGTCGACCATACTAACATAGTGTGTGCTCGACTTGCTTCTCTACATCCACATTCCCAATGTGGTGAGCTCGCTCTTGTGGTCTCGCGTGCTCGCGTTCCTCTCCTCGAGGTGCTTGGGTCATACACTTTCTCGTTCTCCTCGTATGAGAAGACATGACATGCCGCAACGAGCTGTCGCTAATCTGTCGTGAAGCATCAAAGAGAGAGTGTCGGTCTGTTACACGCTGAAGCACGCGTCGTGAGAGCGAGGCGAGCAACAATTTGTCTTTTTTGTAGTGTAATAAACACCCATTTTACTAAACTGTTGGCTAACCTCATCTTAATACGTTAGCAAACCTGAGTAACGATTAAGGCAAGCCGCGCAGAGCGGGAAAATGATTAAGATAGAGCATGAGCAGCCAATAGCACGCTGAGTATGCTCTCGTTTCGTGTTGCCTAGTATATACGCGTAGCAGGAAATTAACGGCTTATAATTTAAGATGTTCAATTATTAAACTAGGTATTATTTACAATCAAAAGTTTTAAGTTCCATAAACAACAACAACGACAACAAAAAATATATTTTGATATCCTGCAAAAATCAACCGCAAATTAGGTGAGCGTTGTTGTAAATTATATTGTGGATTCGATCCGTATGCTCCGTCTGAAGCTTAGCTAAAGTGGCTTAAGCTCATTCAGCCTCTGCTGGTGTGTGCTGTGCTCTTTCAGGCCTTTCACTGTAGTGTACTGTGATCATTCAGCCTCTGCTGGGTTATGTTGACTGTAGCTCTATTCAGCCTTCATGCTGGATATATATGAGTTCTATAGTGCTTATTCATGACTCACTTCAGTCTGGTATAGTGTGATTGTAGCTGTAGCACTATTCTAAGTCTCTTACTCATGAGTAGTGATACTGTGGATCATTTCAGTGCACTCTGCCGGTATATATGATATATATAATATATGTGCTGGCTCTTTCGCCTCTGCTGGTGTGCTGTGCCTTTCAGCCTCTACTGGGGTGCTGTGCTCAATCAGCCTCTGCTGGGGTGTGCTGTGCTCTTACAGCCTCTGCTGGGGTGCTTTGCTCTTTCATCTGCTGGGGGGGGCTGTGCTCTTTCAGCCTCTGCTGGGCGTGCTGTGCTCTTTCCTCTGCTGGGGGGTGCTGTGCTCATTCAGCCTCTGCTGGATGGCTGTGTGTTTTTTAGCCTCTTAATTCGGGGTGCTCTGCCACCGCGCTGGGGTGCTGCGTTGCTCTGCAAGCCTCTGATGAGTAGTATAGTCAGTAGTGATCTACACATGCCAGCCTCCACAGAGATAGAAGCTCAAAAAGAGCAAATACTCTGAACCAAAGCATCTCTGCGTGGTAGTTCTGTCGTGCACTAACACATTATCAAGTTTCAGCCAGCTTCCTACACCCTGTGCGATAATGCGTGCGTCTCGAGACGATTACCTTAGCCTGTAAGGGTTGGAACCCTTTTTTTTTTATTTTCCTGTGGATTGTGTAAATATATTTCTCGTGCAAAAAGAGAATAAATTTATATATATATATAATATATAATATATATATAATATATGATATATGTACTCGTGACTCTTACAGACTTCTTGACTGGGGTTTGCTCTCATGTGTCGCATCTCCTCTGCTCTGTGAGGTAGTATTAATATATATATATATTATATATATATATATATATATATATTATTGCTGTGCTAATTCAGCCTATATCTGCTTATACGTAGTGTACTAGCTCATCTGAGCCTATGCTAGGCGTGTGCTATAGACTCATTAGCCTTGCTATGTAGTGTGCTGCTGCTCTTTCAGGCTCTCCTGATATGAGTATGCTGTGACTCATTTCACCTCTTATCTGCTCGTTTTGCTTGCTTCTTTCAGCCTATTTACTTAACTATTGATATAGTATGTAGACTTGCTCATTCATAGTCCTTATCCTGCTATGTAGGTGTTGCGTTGCTCTATACTATTCAATATCATACCTTACTAGGTGAGCGGTGTTACATTCATCCTTCATCTCATGTAGTATTCTCTGTTGACCATTCACCTCTCTAGGGGGTGCTGCTATGTCTCTATCAGCCTTGCGTGGTTACTAGTTATGACTCATCATGACTACTAGCTGGCGTGTTCTGCTCTACATGCTACTACTTCACTGAGTGAGTTTAGCTGTGCTCATTCGCCTTGCCTTGGTGCGTCTCTTTCAGCCTCTGCTCTAGGCGAGCTGTGCCTTTCAGCTACTCTAGTATGAGTATAGTGCTGTCTCATTCTAAGTACTCTTACTGAGAATGTGCTGTGTGTATTTAAGCCTTACTGCTTGTGTGTGCTTCTGCTCATAGCTCTGCTGGGTGAATGCTTTGCTCTCTTATCAGCCTTCTGATTGGGTTGTGCTGTGCCTCTATTATCTAGCCTCTGCCTGAGGTAGTACTCTCAGTGCTCCATTCAGCCGCGGTCTGGTATTGATGCTGTGCTTCTTTCAGCCTCTGCTGTAGCGTTGCTAGTGTCACTTCATTTTAGCCTCTGTCTTGTAAGGCTTTGCTTCGTTTCAGCGTTGCGCTGGTGAGTAGTACTCTGGTACTATCTCATTTTTAGCATACTGCTATGTGATATATGATGTTTACTTGTATTCTAAGTCTATCCGCTGTCTGTGATTTGATGGTCGTGAGCCGATGCACCACACGTCTAGGTGTGTGTGTGAAAGGTTATTATTTTAGTGTTTTTCCCGTACTGTGCGCCCATCAACGCCTTCTGCCTTGGATAGTGTTCTCGGCTCATTATCAGCCCTTAGCTGTAGTAATTGGTGTTAGTACTTCATTTCAGTCCTCTGCTTGTGGGGCGGTGCGCATAGTCAGCTTACGTCATAGTGAGGGGTATACTAGATACTAGCTTCGGCTCTCTTTAAGCTATCTAGCTTAGTGGCTATATATATTATACTATATTATTATATATTACGTATATATATATATATTAGAGCTGTGCTATTTGCACCCTTCTGTCAAGGGGGTATAGTATGCGTGTGCTTATATTATTCAGCCGTTCGGCTGGGTTGGGTGGCGTCGGTTTTTAGCCGCGGGGTGGGCGTTGCGCATTCAGCCGCTTACCTGTGGGTGAGCTCTTGGCGCTATCTAAGTACTGATTGGCGGGTATGGTAGTATACTGTGAAATACTCGTAGCTCTACTACTTGAGGGTTGGTAGCACTGTCTAGTACGTAGTTACTGTAAAGGTATATATATACTTATATATATTATTATTGGGCTCGTAGTGTCTTTCGAGCGTGCTCGAGCATGATGGATAGACGTGAGCGATGAATTGAAGCGAGTCGAGCTTTATAGTTGTGTTATGCGCAAGCAGAACGTGCGTACAGTGAGAGATGACTCGTATGCTCATGCAGACCGTTTGTGAAAGATGCGCTCACTCGACGAACAGACTGGGATATGCTGGCGCAGAGAGGCCGCGAGTAGAAAACGTGCATATGATGACGAGTGACTGTGAGCGCGTTTACATGATAGGTGTGTCTTGCACTCATGAATTCCACCACTGTGCGGATGAGACGGCCGCTGACTGCATTGACGCGTCATGACCATCAGTGCGAGTGAGGCTCTGCGTCGGTTGGCGGTGCTTTTCCTTGATGAAACCGCTATGTGCGATAGTGTTTGTGCTGCGGTTGTGACTAAGAGCAGATGGTTACACGCTGTGCGACTTACTCTGCTCATGAGGTGGATTCGTGAGGCAGCCCGTGTGAGAGTCGAGTGCCGACCGAAGAACCGCTCGCACCTGGTGTGCTTCAGTCCAACAGTAGCCTCAACTTGAAAACCCCGCTTTTTGGCTCAGCTGCTGTTTCTTCTTCAACAAGACTGAATATATGCTCAACTCTACAGTCAACGTACTACAATTAGAGGTGTTCTTGATGAGATTCACTACTCTAGTCTCCTACTTAGTGGAAATTAGTGGTCTATTGAGAGCCGATGTGTTGATCTCATATATGATGCCTAAAGCTGTGTTGCGGGTGAGTAGTTGCTTATGCTATCTCAGTCTACTGTCAGGAGTAATTGTAGCACGCCAGTCAGCGTTCGTTTAGTCAGTAGTATGTGGGCTCAGTCTGTAGTTCACTCGTGTCAGGGGGTGACTCATATAAGCCTCATGCTCATACTGTGCGGGCGGGTTCGGCGTCGCTACCGTACTGCTAGGTGAGGTCGGCTCATCTAGGCTAAGCTTATGCTTGGTGTACGGGGTTGCTGAGGCGCGGGGATCAGCGGGCGTGGACGGTAGCATGCGGTCAGCCGTGTGCTCAATGACCAGTTCAGTAAGGCTGGCGTCGAAGTAGAGGCGTCATAACTCGTGATTTTGAAACCAATATAACATAATTAATATTTGGAAAACAATTAACAATAATAATAAAATAATGAGGTGCGTCGCATTGAATCACTCTGCTAATCAGATAGATGATATATAAATACCTCAATGCATCAAGTACATCCAGCTCGAGTAATAATTCTCAGGTCATCAATATGACATAACAGTAGCGCATGACTCTCATGTTCTCTGCTATATTTTAGTAGCGCGGTACTCTATCTACAGGGTAATGCTCTATACTATAAAATTGTGAGAATAAGTCTTAGTAACTTATCTAAGCTCTTACTCAGTAAATAAGTTATTTAGAATAATGTACTCTGTATAACATCCTCGTAATAAAGATATTTTATAGTATGTAGATGTAGTTCTCTTCATCGTACATCATATGACCTCCGCCGAAGGCGAAAAATCAGAATTATTTAGACACGAGTTCATTATGGATACACAAGAATTATGTTTAGCTATGAGTCTACGTACGCGCTCATTCTGGGGCAGGACTTACGACTCATGACAATGGTGCATTGCGTGGCGGCAGGTTAAGAAACTTTTTCTTAAGAACCATGTTATGGATGCTACACAGTAATAACTCGCATAGTATCACCACTCTTATGCGGGGAATGTATATATGATGAATACAGGTATTTTTGACGCTTATAGAGGAGCGGTTCCAGAAAGCTTGTTCGAGGCGAAAAGATGGCGGTGTCGACATCGAGGCCTCGCTGCACAAGTGCATGTCGTCATCGTTGCGACATGCTAGTGAGCGATAATAATGCAACGACAGAACAGCATGCATAGTAGGATATGCGGCTCCGCATTACCACAGATGGGAGGGTCGTGAGAATCAGGTGAAAAGCGAACACTGGACGTAATGTGCGTCCATAAGCGATGTGGACGACGGCGGACAGAGCACGGTAATCGAGTTCGAGCCTAGTCGGGAATGGGTTCCGGATTGAGGAGGAATCGTGTTGGAAACAGGAGACAGAGGTGTCTGCATCGGAACAGGAGGCGGAGATGTGTAGCGCGGGGGCCTGAAGTAGCTGGCGTTGAAGCGGCTCGCAAACCACCTAGAGACGGAGTGCGAACAAGGTCTCATGTAGTGCGTGACGAGCGAAGTGATGTAAAAGGGCAGAATGGGCCATAAAGTCGTTAGTTATCTTCGCGGAAGCTTATACAGTTGCTCAAGCTGATACTCGGAGCGATGTGCGTATAGGAAAGCTCGTGATAGAGATGTGTGTACAGCGCACGTCGACATGTTCGAAATAGGCCTGCTTGTATCTTTCATCCCGATCTTGATTGCTGTGGCTTCCCTCTCTGCATCATCAGTCGCAAGAATTCTCTCTGCATAGCGGTTTTGAGCTGTTAGGCATCTTAATTCGTCTTTCGTAGCGGCTGATCGGATACGTGTGCAGTCTGCCGGCATTTTTAGGGCGTCGTTCACGGGTGGAGAGGCGAAGGTCTCTACATTCGCATGCGCACACCTGTCTAAGCTGTGGACGGTGAGGTGCTATGCTTACATAGGCTGGCCAGAAGTGAGTGCTCTCTCAATCGAAGGCCTCAGTGTAGCACTGAGTAACGGCGAGCCACGCAGCACCTAGCGTGCTGCGGTAGTTCGTTATCTTCATTGGCACGACATGAGAGTGGGATAAGGCTCACCACGGTATTTCGCTAGTGTCTCGTAGATGACCCAGCATCCGTAGCTCAGCAGGAGTGCTATTCTAGGTCTCTCATGTTCGCTGGGTAGCGTGAGCGTTTGCTGATTACGAACTGAGTTCAGCGCTCCATAGGGAGAGGTTTCTGGGCCCATATTATATGCGCGTCTTCCGGAGTGGGCGGCGATAGCAGAAGCTTTTTAGTGCTTGTCCGGGCTGTATAACCTCTCCCATCGCAGTGCCTGTCGAGCTTGCGCTCAGTTATATGCTAGGCGTCGCGTCCGAAGGACGGGCTAGACCCGGATATTCATCTCAGACCGTCTCTCGATAGTGAGATCTCTAAGATAACTCGCCTCACCTTACTCTGTCGGTGGGCAGGGGCGTGGATAGCACTCACACGTCTTTTAGGGAGTGCCAAACCCTGGTATCCAGTTGTACAAAAATGCCTGAGCAATTGTCTCGCTAGAAGTTATCTCGCAAAAATTGGATGCTCTGGCCTTTCCGTCGATTACTATCCACGCTGGGGGTCTATTCGTACATGTTCTATCAACCTATTACTCGTTGTGGAAATTCATTGTGCGGATGCGGTTTGGTGCAGTCTATTCATCAAGGGTGCCTGACGTCATAGTTTCACGACTATGGACTAGGCGTCTTTCTCAACACATTCACGCTCCGTCTAGGCGTGGAAATGAGAGTGCTGAAGAGGTGCGAAGTCAAGCGTGCATCAGCTGCCTGCGAGCTTTGGAGTGCTTGACCTAGTTAGACGCACTGCTCCTACT
Source organism: Trachelipus rathkii (assembly GCA_015478945.1). Lineage (NCBI taxonomy): Eukaryota > Metazoa > Arthropoda > Malacostraca > Isopoda > Trachelipodidae > Trachelipus > Trachelipus rathkii. The sequence goes on along the minus strand of JABUQX010106941.1, from coordinate 31,420 downwards.
GTCCTATACCTGGTCTACATCTACGCTCTTGTAGCACGGACGAGCGCAGGGCGACAGCATGAGTCATCTCACCGATTCATTTTGACTGCGGAGGTCTCTCATATATTAACGCCTGGGCGAGCAGGCGGCTCTGCACGTGGAGTCGTGAAACACTGTTCGCGCATGGAGGTGGCGTGACTCAGCCTACTCGCGAGGCCCTGCAGGATCGTGGCGGAAGGCTACGTCAGCGCACCTACACAAAGCGGAAACATGATAGAATTTCTCTACCACAGTCTCTGAGACATTGTCTGAGCAGTATCTCTATGTCTTAGAGAGAAATCGACAGTGCATCTCATCGTTAAGCGTTGCTGCAGACGAAGCCAATTTCAACGAAATCGATATCAGGTAAAGGAGAGATTGCGTTAATTCGGGATTAGAGCATCGGCAGAATGTTGTCTTTCCTTTTATATAGGCAATAGTCCGTGGTGGAATTGTCGCAATAGAATTCTAAGGGTCGCACTCTGCCTTCATCTGACAGACGGCTGGCGACATGGTTGTTCAGTGTGGAAGTTGTATATGCACTCGGCGTGAGCGCGGAGTGGGCTAGCACAGGACTCACCCGGTGTAGCAAACGGTGACTCTCGCCTACATATCTGCTCAATGCCAGCTAGTCGTAAGCGGAAGGTGCGGCTAATAGCGCCTGAATAGAATGTGGGCGACGGTAGGAGGTTCCCTTCCAAACGTCGCCTATAGCCTTGTTTCAGGCGGCTGGAACTTTTTAGAAAAAGAAAGCTAATGGACGCAATTTTTATCAATAAATTGTTGTAGGACGGCTCCAGCTGCGAAGTCTGAAGCGTCTGTGTTGATCCTAGTCGGGGCTGTGTCAGATGGAAATATATAAGTACACGAAGAGCAAGGGCTTCCTGATGGCGGTGAAGGCATTAGTTTGCTCGTCGTTCCAATCACGTGTGCACAGATTATAGCAGAGCTCTCAAGAGACTTTTACGTGGATGTTAAGAAGTTGCGTGGAGAGTTGTGCTGGCGCGTTGAGCCATCTGCTGGCGTGCTGGCTCTTCAGCCTCAATATTAATATGTTGAGACAGCGACTTATAATGCAGAACACGATGCAATAGACGATGTAGCACATCTCGTAGAAATCGACGCTCGTTACGACCATCTGCGTCTGGGTGTATGCGCCGTTCGTGTTGAAAATCAGGCGAAATCGTGGCTCTGCAGCACGGCTCTTGCTTCTAATTGAGCATCTGTGATGTGGATACCCTCTGCAGCGCAGAGTGTTAATCGCTCCTGGCTTAGAGAGAGGTCTCGTTATGCATCGAACTCTCCGCACTCTCTGTCAGTGTGGGAAGAGGCTCTAGGACATCTTACATCCGTACCTCAAGAGAGCGTCATCTGGCGCATATCACGTGCGCACAAACTTAGGCTGATGATTGCTCGGAGAAGTCAGTCAGTTGTTCTTCTCCGTGAGGTAGTGAGAGCGCAGCCTCGAGCAATCAATAAGTCGTCAATGTAGCGAGCGCGAAAAGCAGAGGTAACTCTCGCGTCTGTCTAGATTACTGTACGATACTAGCGAAATAGCTTTTGAATGAGGTGTGCTTGTGAATCTATGTGCACTAGTCTCGCTGAGAACTTGGCTAAGTTGGCACGTGTCTCTCCTGACTAGGGAGAGATTTGCTCAGAGGTGCTTCGAAGCATACTATGATCCATAATTGGCAGTCTTATTGAAGTGTGTTCTCTTGGTGCTTCACTGAGAGGCCATCTTCCTGTGGAAATGTGCTTGCTCTTTCAGGCTCTGCTGAGGTGTTCTACGCTCATTCAGCCTCTGTTTCGGGTGGCGTCTTTTTGTTCTAGCCTCTGCTGGTGTGCGGTGCCCATTGCAGCAGCTGCTGGTTGCGGGACTCTTTTCAGCCGTCGGCTGGGGGTCGTGCTTCATTGGCAGCCTTCTGGCGGGGGTGGGCGGCGCGTGCAGTCTCTGCGGGTGTGGCTGTTGCTCTGCAGCCGTCTGCCGGGGGGCTTGTGCGCTTTTCAGCCAGCTGCGGGGGTGCTGGTGCGCGAAATTGTGCAGCCGAGCTTGATGTCAGACGTCCTGAGTGACAGTTCAATCCAGTGCGCGGTGACGAAAGGCTCCTCTTCCTCTCATTCATGCCCCTTGCCTCGCTGCCGTGTTGTCTGATGTGCGTTGCGTCTTGTGTTCTCAAGCTCGGGTGGAGGACGGATCTGGCTCTGTCAGCCTGCTGGACGTAGTGCTTCGTCGCGCAGAGACCGTTGACCTTGAATCTCGGACCTTCTCCGGGTGTCCGCCTGAGCTACCTGGGAGCGAGGATTCTCATGGACCCTGAGCGGCTGATGTGTCACTCCTTTCGGCCTTTACGAGAGTTCTGTGTCTCTCGTACAGGCTCGAGGTGCGGTGCTCTTCGCAGATCAGTCGTGTAGTCGGACTCCTAGTGGTCGCAACTGTCTCGTGGCTAGCAGTTCTCGGCTTGAGGGTTACGGGGCGTGCTAGGACTCGTTGTGAGCCCTGGCGTTCTCCGGTACTCAGTCGACGGCTTAGTTCGTGGGCCAGTCGTCCGAGCTGCCGAAGAGAAAGGCCTATATTTCAATCTTCAGGCAAAGTTTTCTCAGAGCTATATGCTGAGTTTGGTCTATGTGTTAACTCTTCCAATGGAATTCGAGTTCTCATCCCTAACCTTTTCTCGGACATTACAATCTGCGTCCGGCTTTCAGCCGTGAAGTGGCTATGGGTGCCTCTTGGATTGGAGTGCTGCAGCTCGGTCGTGAGCAGCACATTTCGTGATTTTCCGAAGCTGTAAACAGCGTCAACTTCGTCGTTTCTTAGGGATGGTAAATTTCTACCATCGTTTTATACCGTCCGCTGCTAAAATTCCTCCCGCTTCACGCACTTCTTAAACATCCAACGTAAGGTGCTTGCGCTTCTGTCACTATTATTGGAAACGACGACGAAGGCAACATAATTGCCTTTGCTAGCGCTCATCCTAAACGAAGACCCTCGCTCTAGCCGTCCTGTCTCGTGTCACTGCTTATATTTCACTACTTATTGCGCGTCTGAGCTAGCAGGATCCGTACTAAAGATCGCACACCAACATGGACGCCTTCAGACTCTGCGTCACATGCCTGACGCCGTGTAAGCCTTTCAGTACAATTCATATGTTGGCTACACGCGAGATGCGTGCGATGGAGCTTGTCTCCTCTTCTATATCAAGCCTTCTCAGCGCGCGCCTGAACGAGCTATAGTCGAGGCGCTTCTGCTGGGTGTGATGCTGCTTCTTTCATGCCGCGGGGGGTCTTGCTTATCAGCCGCGGCGGGAGGCTTGCCGGTACTTCTACGTGGGGATCTGTGGTCTATGTGCAGCCTTGCGGCCTGGGGCGGTGCGTGGTCCTACTAGCGCCTGCCGTTTGGTGAAGCGGATGTGCTGCTTTGGTCACAAGCCGTTGCTCAGTGTTAGCGCTCTGAGAGCACATTCAGTCCTTCGTACGTTGGCATTAGTAACTAGGCTAAATATACATGTTTGAACTAGTGGCGATTGTCTCTCTCGTCCATCATGCCACTCTACATGCTGGGTCACAGTTAAGATCGCAGTTGCCTCCGCGATCTTCGTGAAGCCGTCAACTTGAATTTTATGCACAAGGTGCACCACTGTGTAATCGCGTCAATAGAGTGACAAGGCATACAGTAGTCAACAGACATTCCTGTGCCACCTCCGATGCTGCCTAGGGCTATGCCCTTGAGCGGACTTCATAACGCACTCTGTGTCGCTTGGGACCTGATATCGATTTCGTGAAATGGTCGATCTGCAGCAAACTCGCTCTCTCAGGTCTCGTCTACATAACCTTCTTCTCTGACGAGAGATCTCAACGACTGCATATGCAGGACCTTCGTCTCTGGGGTCTCCGGCCGTTCTCGTATGTCCGGCCGGACTCTCACTTGTCAAGCACTGCTGGGCGGTCGGCGCGTCAGCCCCGGTCCAGTAGTAACAACCCCCATGCGCGAAAGGTGTTTCACACCATTCACGACGTGTCTCACCCAGGGTAAAAGGTAGTCAAGTCAAATAGGTGAAGCATTTCGTCTGGCCGTCGTCTTACTAAAGATGTTAATAACAGTGGAGCAGCAGCGCACGCTAGTCTCAAACGTCTCGTCTAAGAAGATTCCTCTATACATTTTCAGGTACTACTTGGTTGCGTGATCCGTCTCCGACAGACCATTTCTATTGGCACCCCTGGGCTGGGTGGAGCGTGTGTGGGTTGGAGCTCAGGTGTTCGTCGAAGCCGTCAGTATGTTGATTGAGGCGGGCCCTTTGATTACACCCCTCCATGTTGGCTTCACAAGGCACTACTCTCTATTCTCTGACCTTGTGGAGCTTGATACTCGCTGTCATCGAGTCAGGCGCATGCCAGAGCCGATTCCAGTCTCGGTGAGACTCTCTCTCAGCTAACAAGTTGTGCTGCACTCTTGTCTGAGTCCGACTCGATGACGCGAGGGCTGTGCACCTGCTCCTCGCAGTCTCATGATCAGGACCAGGCTATGGCGCGTGTCAGCGCGCGAGATAGAGGGCAGTTTGCGTTCTTTACCTCTCGGCAGGAGCGGTGAGACTTTAATCGTCTCGCGGCTGTTTCATAGTCACGCTCTTGTGCGAGCTAGGTCACGCAAGCTCAAGCATGGTGGGAATCGTTATCACCGTCCAGCTAAAAAGCTTCTCTTATGGCCGCGCATGGGACACACGTCAATAGGTCTCGTCCGAGACTCTGGTCGCTCCTGTCCTCCTCATCAGTTTGTGGCGGTGAGCGATATCAGTACATGTCGCTAGCGAAAGAAGACCTTAAATTGCACCTCTGCTGAGTGTCCTCTCTCAAGTCACTTGCAGAGTCCCTGGTCGTAGTGGTGGCGTTATACTTCCTTCTCCAAAAGCTACGAACCAGCACACGTCTTCCTGGCTCGCCTTCTGTCTTGCAGTGTCTGCTACTGGCTGCAGTAGATAGGATCGCTGTTGGCCTGAACGAGCCATGCCGTCGTGCCCCGGTCCGAGAGCGGGCGTCATAGCTCGCTGCTAGTGTGGAAGTCGTTGCTCTCGGTATTGCACATCTCTCAATCAGGTATCTCTTTGCGTGTATCATAACCCGTTTAAGAACTTAAGGTCGGCTTCAAATTGTGGCGCTAGCCTGCAAGTTCTTCACATTTACAGATCCAATAAGCAGCACAAGCACAAGCTAATCGGTGCTGTGCGTGTCTCATTGAGATGCACTCAAATCCGTGGTGCTTATGTCTCACGCAATGACCTCCGTGTGTGTCCAAGACTCGTGTCTCACCATTCCTCTAGCATGCTACGTCCAGTGCCAGTCATAGACCTTTCAATATTCGCAAATATATGCCTCTGCTGGAGGAGTGAGATATCTCTACTTCTTAGGCTCTGCGGAAGTGCTGTCTGATTCGCCCATATGCTTCGAGTCAGTCCTCTTGTAGAGTATACTGTGTCTGTCCTCATTTCTGAACCTCTTTTAGCCTAGAGTGTGGTAGCTTCAACTCGTTCATGCAGCGGCTTGTCGTCCTTCGCCAGCTACGGGTGTCATGCGCTCGTCTCCTCTGCGTCGGCCTGACCGAGCACTTACTCGGCTCAGGCCTCGCTTCTCGCGTATGGCTCAGACACCTCTGTCTCCTGTTCCAACACCGATTCCTCCTCCGAATCCCGGAACCTCATCTTCCTGACGGTGTGCGTTGCCGGGATCATCCGCGCCACGCACGCTTCCAGATCAGCTCTGCGCTGGAGTGACGGGTACATTAGCTGCTGCCATCTGTCTCGCCTCTTCGCTCGTTGGATTCTCGTGACTGTCTCTTTAGCCTCTGCTTCCGTGCTGTTCGAAGGGAGCCATATTACCTTCCTTTCTTCCCTTTGTGGCTTGCCAGTCACCTCTGCTGGGGTGTGCTGTGCCTCGTACAGCCTCTTTCCTGGGATTGTGTCTATCGTGTTGCTCATTCAGCTCCTCGCGGATGCCGTACTGTCTCTTACCGTCTTAGCACTACCCGTTCTGTGTGCGTCGATTCGTCACTCATCCGAATCCGCGCGATCTGTCGACTCTGCTGCATTCGCACAGAGCGGATATTTGTAACCGCGTGCCTGTCTTATATACACTGTCCTAAGCATATAACTGTATTCATCATATATAATCTGTCTTGGAAGTATCTCCGTGCTCTAAGCGCTATGTATGGACACGTATTCTGGCTTGTTGCTCTTCAGCTACTCGAATCGTGAGTGTTGTTCATCAAGAATACGGTTCTATACAGCCTCTTGCTTGTCCATCAATCTTCAGTGTGGGTCTGCTCCTTGCGCGCCTCGTCATACGGGTTACGCTTGGATCAATGGTCTGCGTTAACTTCGTAAACCTGCTCTCTGTGCGCTGTTATCACCTAATTCTCGTGTGTGGTATGCGTGACATAACTTCTCTCATCTTTCTTGGCTGGGGCGTGCTCTGCTGATCGTCCATAATTTCATTAGTCTGAAAAACATTACCATATAATAATCTGTCTATGTGGTGCTCTATGCGTAGTATCTTATACATGTTACATTGCTTATAATAAGCGTGTTCTTAGTCTGAATACTATTCACCGTCTCTAACACATAAAGTGTAGTTTGCAAGTAAGCTTTCTTCACCTTCTGCTTAGTGCAAATGACTCTTTATATGATGCACATAGTTTCCACCGCGTCTCACATAAACGAAGTGATGACGGCAATGCTCATTACTTGCGTCCCGTCATTGTGTGTGCGTGTATTCTGTCAGTATCTCTGTTGGGTACCTTACTTCTATTTATTATTGTTGATGTATATTATGTCTTATCTTAGCTTTACTTGCTGGGGTGTGCGTTGTTCGCATGCTCATATTACCTTGTCGTATGAGTATAGTGATTGGATGGTGGCTCTCTGTATGTGAGTTCTATTTGTTAAGCACTTGCGTGTGCGTGTGTGTTCCAGTAAGTACTATATTCACTGTATATTGTTTCAAAGCTAGTCTATACTGTACTAGTCGTGGACACTCATGTTCAGCTTTGTCTCGATCTATCGCGTGCGTGCTCTTCTTCCCTTTTACGTCTGCAGTACTCATACAGCCTCTGACTTTGAGTTTCTGTGTATTTTCAGCCTTACTGCTGTGGGTGCTGCTCATTCAACCTTTGACTGGTACGTTTTATGCTGTTGACTCTTTACAGCCTCATCGGCGTGTTGCTGTTGTCATCATTCAGCCTTGCTGTTAGTGCTGTGTCATCTTTCATACCTCTGCTATTAGGGCTAGTCGTTAATTCTTTCAATCCATCTACTGGGTGTGTGCTTATGCTTAATACTGCTCTAACGCTGCGATAGTGAGTGACTTAGTATTCTGTTCAACACTATTAATGTGAGAAGGATGTATGCTCTTATAACTAGCTCATATTCGTCACTATATAGAGTGTGTAGCTGTGCTAGCTACACCTCATCTGAATGTGTGTGCGGTGCTCGCTATGCACGTAGTCATGGTTATGTAGCTCTCTCTCTTTGTTGCGTCATTCAGCCTTCTGCTGGGCGGTGGTCTCTCACTCGGTCTCTAACTCTTCTATTGATGATAAATGACGCCCTCATATCAGTGCGCTCTAAAATAGCGGGGGTTCAAGTCGGGCTTTTTGTAAGAATAAGACTCTGTGGTAGCAAGTGCTCTGTGTGTGTGGTCTGGTGCTCGCGCCTACCAGCTCCGTCTGCTAGACGCGCTGCCCTGCTATCGCCTCTACTGTCTCAGTGAGATGATTGATGCGTGCTCCATGTGTCTAATTAGAAGACCTACGTTCCGCACTCAGTGGGGCTTGCTATCACATAGTGACAATCGAGCAATGCATACGCGCTCACTGGTGTCGTGTGTGCGAGTTCATTCTCGTCGACAGAGTGTGTGTGCTGTTGCCAGTCCCCAGCTTCGCGAATTGCGGTTGTTCTCATTCGCATTCATCTCACAGCTCATCTAACAATACGCCTAGTCCGACTTCAACTCAGGCACCTCTCATTTCTATGCACCTGTGTGCTGATCTCGTCCTCCAAGATCAGTCTGCGTGAGATACCTCACTCTTCCGTACATCATCATACTTCGATTGCGTCAATACCACTATTATTCTTCTCATTTAGCCTTTCTTCGCAACCAACACAAAGACTCCCATAGCACGTTTCATTCCCATAATTACAATTCTTCTCACGCCTAACACGGCCTCAGTACTTCTCAATTATCAATCCTTATCTGCTTAGGGATATATAGTATGCTGTGTTTCATCAGCCTAATCTGGTATGTGTGTATGCATTGTAGCTTCAAGTTAGCCTCTGCTGGTAAGTATGACTGTATAGCTTCTTACCTACCTTATCAGTCATCTGCTAAAGTTGTGCGTGCTTCATAAGCCTCTGCTTGTTGTGTGTATTGACGTTCTTCAGCCTACTTACCGGGCAATAAGTTTATGTTCTCATCTAAGCTATCGGTGACTGAGTATATAATTATATATTATATATATATATACGGTATTATGTGATTAGTTGCATACGTCAGCTTCTGCTTGTGATAGTGCTGTATGCTATGTCAGCCTTCTGCTGGATGCTGCTATGCTCATTTCAGTCACGTATCATCATGGGTGAGTGTGGTCATCAAGTCCTTCTGTCACATGGGTCTGGACGCCATCAGTCTAAATTGTTTGGAGGCGGTCAAATAGCCGCCTCCGGTGGCATTCTAGGTGATGTGCTTGCTCATGATACTCTGCAGGCATGGGTGATGCTCGTATTGAATCTCATTCAAGCCTCTAATGTGGTTGATGCTGTTGACTCTTTCTCAAGCCTTGCTGAAGTGTGTCGTGTGCATCATCAACCTCGCTGATAGTGATCTGTGTACTAGTTTCACCACTGGATGCTGAGGTGTATGATATAGACTCATATATAGATACATCCTCATTACCCCTCTATGTGCGTTTGTGCAATAACAATCCTCAAGCTAGACCTCTAGACTAAGTGAGACGTGTGCTACGCTCATTCAGGCCCTCTGCGGGTATATATATAATATATATATATATATATTATTGTTCTGTGCTTTTTCTAGCTGCCTCTGCTGAGGTGTGCTGTGCCATTCAGCCACTGCTGGGGTGTCTCTCAATCATCTACTTATCATCCTACTGCTTCAGGTATATATATTATAAATATAGTTCTTGATACTCATATTCAGCCTACTGCGGGTAGTATGTAGCTGTCTCTCGTATCAGTCTCTGCTTGATTTGTTCTTGTCTCTTCTAGCCTTACTGCTAAAGGTTGACTGTGCTCTATTAGCCTTCTGCTGTAGTGGCTGTGCTATAATTCATAGCCTTCTGCGTATAGTAGTTATATATATATAATATATATAGTATATATATATAATATGTTCATGTCTTCTTTCAGACCTATGCATGTGAGAATGTAGCATGTGCTCATTCATACTCATTCTGCTGGTGTAGCTCTGTAGCTCTTTCAGCCTCTGCTTGGGTAGTCTAGCTGTAATATCTCTTAGACTCTGCTGGAGTGGCTGTGCCTTTCAGTCACTCTAGCTATATATATAGGTGGGGTTCTTAGTGACTACTATTTCAGCATCTGCTTTGGTCTGTTTTCTGTGTCTGTTACAGCCTCTGTCCATTAGTTATTGAGTGCTGTCTCTTCTCTAGCTCATCTGCTGGGGTGTGCTGTGTCTACTTTTCAGTTCTGCTATGGGTATAGTGCTGTATGTATTCATAATATCTCTATAGCTACTTGCTGGCGGGTTTTATATGGTTACTGTGCTTAATTGCCTCTGCTACGTTGTATTTGTCAGTTGACCTCTAAATTCAGCCTTTTGCTGGGTGTATTTATATATATATATATATATATATATATATATTTTTTGGCTATATAATATATTATATTACTATAATATATTATATATCTGTACCTAGGTATACGTATATATTATATATATATAAAAATTTATTCTCTTTTGCACGAAAAATATATATTTTACACAATCCACAAGGAAAATAAAAAAGTACCAAACACTTTCGTGCGTGCTCGCTTACAGCTCAAACAGCGAGTATAATCGAAGTGGCATACTACGCGTGCTAATCAGCTCCGCTGAGATGTGTGTGCTTGTGCCTTTCAGCCTCTACTGGGTGGTTGAATATGAGCAGCTACTAAAGTGCATTCATTGCTGTCTAACCTTTGTGCTCCTTAGTCTTCTCCTTCATGTCGCATTGTGTCTTAGGGTGTTCTTGCTCTATTCAGCCTCATACTGGTATAGGTGTGCTGCTGCTCTTTTCAGCCGCTACTGTGAGGTGAGCTCAGTATTAAGTACGTCATTCAGCCCTCTGCTAGGGTATATATATATATATATTATTATATATATATATATATGTCTGTGCTTTTCAGCTCACTGCTGGTGTGCTGTAGGCTACTATTTCAGCCTTCTTGCATTGGTAGGTTATTTTGACGTTGAGCTCATTCATACCTCTGCTGGGTGATAGCTGTGTCTCTTATATCAGCCTCGCCAGGCGTGTGCTATGCTCATTTCAGCCTTACTGTGACTGTGATACTGAGTAGCCCTACTGAGTCCTTCTCTCAAGGTCCTCTCGATAAGTCCGGGGGAGCTTGTCTCTTTCAGCTTCCTGTGGATCCACAATATAATTTACAAATGCGTCATCGTTGAATCTCAGTCGATTCTGGATTTGCAGATCAATATGAAAGGAATATGTACTTTGTGTGGTCGTAGTCTCTCTATGTCTGTGAGTGCTTAGAGAACTCGTCTCTGCTCTACTATCCTGCTGGGGTGACATACCTCAGTGCTAGTTACCTATGAATGGTGACTGCTCTAAATTATAATGGCGCTCTAACATCTCTAGCTTCTCTGCTTGTGAGTGTTGGCAATCGACTCATATAGCGGATGACTTATCCTAGCTTACTTTCTCGTGCTTTGATGTCTCTCCGCTGCGTTCATCCTATCGAGGCGCGTTTTCTGGAGCGTGATTGAGAGATGAGTGTTCGTCGCAATCAGTTACGTAGAAACCATGTCTGGGTGTGCTTTGGCTCATTTCTCGTTAAGTCACTCGCTTACCAGGAGAGAAGAAAAATTGTTGGTGCCTGTCTACCAGGTAGATGCACTAGTACAGACAAATTTTTGATGCTTCACCAAGATTTCAACAGTCTCTCGCTTTGTGCTGTCTCAGTCAAGCCTCTCCTGGGTGCATGTCTGACGTCTATCAACCTCCTGTGAGAGGAAATATTGACGGATCCTCTACACAGCTCCATAAGTCGGAGAGAAGGAAAGCAGTGACCAAAGGTTGAAATTGATGATGTAAACTAATCGAACACTAAAATGTATTGTGATCAAGTAACACAGAACTATTGTGGTAAAGGTGACAACAGAACTCGATATTCATTTTTTAGATACTGTTTCCATTTATATTTTCGCCTCCTAGCGGAGAATTTTTCAGAGTTTCCGAACTATTGTTTCTAGCCTTGTTCTACTGCAGCCATCGTCGTTCTGATCTGAATTTCGCTCATTGTCCAAAGAGCTTCATACCACGTGTCTGTGTCCTAAGAGTGGCTTTCGTTTTGCTTGCACTCATGTGCCCCCTTGAACACACCCACTCTTCCTCTCTGTAAGAGTCTCTGGCGTCTTGTTGCGTGAGAGCGCGAGTAGAACTGTGCTAAGCTGATCTGACTGTGCGCCGAGTGCATGGCCTAACAGCCCACATCTGATTCTTTCTTGTTTCATATGTGCTCAGGTCTCATCATCCAGTGCTGGCGTTCGATCAAGACATGTGTGCACGAATGTTATTGTGTGTCAGTGCTTTCTCTTATTACAATAGAGACACAGATCTGTGTGCCTCGCTCTCTGCGGCGGCATCTCATCTCGAGCCTCTCTCTGTGCCTCTGGTATACTCAGAGCAGCACATCTATTATAAGCTCTTATCTGCGACCTGTGTTGATGTCTGTTCGTCTCATTGATACTGATCAACAGCTGGCATTAGTGAGACTAGTTCTTCGAGATCATATCAAGCACATTACCAGCGAAAGTGATATTCACATTCTGGCCTCACTTACTCGCAGATATATCCCATTTCACTATCGGTGCGTATATATGCGAGTTGTTGCTTCTTCTGCTCAATGCTGCTTCTCTAGTGTATTTCGAATAGTGAGTGACTGGTATGAACTGATGGCTGGTGCTACCTGGCCTCAATTCACGTCAGCTAGCTAGACCTTTGTGCTCCCTTGCATAGATTGTGCTTTGCACTTGTACTGTCAGCCTGTCTTCGGCTGATTGGTCTATCGAGCTCTATAGCTACTCGACGGATTAATAAACATTTTTCTTTACCTTCTTAACCTTTCACCTTTAACTGTTTAAATTCCTTTCCATTTCTATTTATTCCTTCGATTCACCTTATCTTTGTATCCTGTGTTGTCTTATCCTCATGTCTCAATCTCTCATCTGCGTGGAGGTTCTTTAGAGATCTGTGCTCTCAAATACTCTTCTCACACCTAGAGTTTTTGGCTGTTGGCTCATTCAGCCGCGCTTGGGAGTGATTTTCTCTCTGGCCATAATACACACCCATTTCAGTAGCTTGCCTTCATCTGTCGTATCAACTGTTATGACTAATTGGCACACTCTACTCAAGCCCCGTGCATGTGTATATCTGCTCTTTGTCTTCGTGCCATATCTCCCATGCAGCGAGGACTATCTCTGCTGCTCTCATCGAGGCTCGCAATGTGAGCTTGCGCGGAACTTCAAAATCATTTTACGTTATTTCTTTCCTGAAATCGTTTTAAAATCTATTCCTCCTAGATTTGATCTCATCATTTCAGCTTATGCTCCGTTATGTTAGATCGTTGCGTGGCAGACCTCTGCTGGGTTAGTCATATCGCTGCTGCGTATCCTTCATCTCGTCGTGCCGGTATGCTATTCCGTCTCATCTATGAGATATAACAAATTGCACTGATCGAGCTCTCTCATAGATGGTGCGTTATGTTACTCGTTTCCTCCTATTGTTTCTTCCGTGTCTCAACAGCTTTCTCAAGCGTGCTCTTTACAGCCTATGCAGTGGAAGTTTTTAATAACGCTAGCACTTCGCCATCAAACTTGACATCTTAGTCTCATCAGTCCCTTTTATTCTCTCAGCAGAGTGTCACTTTCCTGTGCCTGCGCTCCTAGCCATCTCTTTTCAGCCTCTGATGGTGTGCTGTGCTTTTACACAGCGTCACTCTCTGTTGGAGATACTAGGTGTCTCAATCAAAGTATTGCTGAAGTTTGCTCTGTGCTCAGCTCGCTGCTAGTATTGCTCACGTGCTCTGCAGACCATTGCGTAGGTTGCTAGTTCATTTGTCAACCATCTAACTGAAAAAGTCGGTCATTGATCCATTTAGCACTGTGATGCTGGGTATGCTCGTATCCTTGTTTTCTCTCTAACAGTCTCATAGCGTGTCGTTTCCTCTGACTCTTTCAGCTTCACTGAGATGTTCTGGCTCCCTCGATATTCTCTGCTAGATAAGAGATGAGATGCTCCTCTTTCTACGCAGCCTCTACGTGGCCCACTATGCAGTCCCGCTCTCATTGTCTCACATGTGCCATCTTCGAGTGCTGTGTGCTATAAGTGTCTCTTCTCTCAGCCTGTCTCCTGCTGGTAATGATCTCCGAATTTCGGAATCATATCCTACGACGCGTTTCTCTCTGAATATTTGTCTGCCATTTCCTGTCTTCTAAAGACTTCTTTCTCGGCGAGAGAGCGCTGTGTTACTTCACTCATCTGTCTTGCGGTGCTCTGCGGCGTTTCCATGCACTCTCTTGGCGGTTTGGCTCTCCGCCTTATCCTGCTGCGTTCAGCGAGTGTCATTATATCTTTTGCTGTCATTTCTCGTGCGTGCGGGATTGTGCTGATCGTGTGAAACTCTCTACCTCTTCTGAGAAGAGTTCGTGTGACACGCATTTTCCACATCTTTCAATCATCTTTCTCACCATTCTTCTATATCCCATTGACCATATTACCAGACTTCTGCTGTGTGGCGTTCTTGCTTTCGTCTCTCTGTTCATCGTGCTGTAAAGTACTAGCTGTTGATAGATCTCTCATTTGCAAACCTTTCTTAATTACGTGTCTGAGTTGCTCATTCTAGCCCCTTAATGCTGGGCCTATCTATGTTACATCTAAAGCCTCTGCTGGGTTTATGACACTATTTCTAATTAATCATGCCTTTCTGCGGTAGAGTAGTGTTCTTTGACGCTGATCCCCCCTGTGAGACAGCTGGCTGATTTAGTCTTACAATATTTGCTGTTAGTCTTTCTGGGTTTTCGTTATATACTATATATATATTATTATATATATATATATACAGTATATATATATTGGCGCTGCTTATTATCAGCTTCTGTGACTGGGCGTATGCTTTGACCATTCAGCCATGACTGGTGTAATGATAGTGCTGTGCTCATATCTAGAGCCTATGCTGGGTGTCTGGTGCTCATTCAGTCCACTGCTCATTGTATGATGATGCTGTCCTTTTCAGTCTTACAGCTTTGATGTGCTGGTCTCATTATCAGGCCTTACTACTAATTGTTTAGTGCTCTAGTGCCTTCTTTAAGTACATAATACACTCCTGCTGTATGGGTGTGCTGTGCTTATTTACAGTCACTACTCTTGTAGAGTGAGTGAGTAGTGAGCTGTTACTCTGTCTCAAGTATCGCTTCCAGCGATCGTTCGCGCCCATGGTGTTGATTTTCTTTCACCCCCAGTGTGGCCGCTTTGGGAGCCGTGGTGGTCCTGTACACTGATCAAAAAAAGAAAAAAAAGAAAAATATATGTGCGGTGCTCAGCATAGCCCTGCCTGTGAGTGATAGCTGGCTCTTCAGCCTACTGCTTTGGGTATTGCTATTAATAGCTACTATATGATCATTCAGTTGGGTATATATATACTATATATATATATGCTATTTACTCTTCAGCACTTCATATGTAGTAGTGTCTGCTCATTCAGCATCTATGCTGGGTGTCTGTCTCTATTTCAGCCATCATGCGGCTTGTCCTTTCTCTTACCAGCCTCATGCGGTAGTAGTGAGTAGTGCTAGTTACTCTTTCAGCTTTCTGCTGAGTACGTGTATTATAGCGTGCTCAGTTCTGCCTCTTGCGGGGTGTGCTGTGCTAATGTGTCAACCTACTCGTATACGGTGAGTATGCATAGTTGGCTCATATCAGTACTGATGTCTGAGGGTATGTGGCTGATTACTCATTATTAGTCATCTAGCTGAGAGTGTGTGCGTGACTCTTTCAGGTGCGATGCTACATATAAATATATATATGGCTGCGTTCGCAGCCTCATACTGGGGATACGTGGTGTACATGGCAAGTCCTTGCAGTGTAGGGGTATAATATATTATATATATATATGTAATGTAGAAGAAAAAACTTAAGGATGATTATTTTGTTTATACTTGAAATTTTAATGTATTTTTATTTTAAAGAATGTGTGTATAATAGATCCATATGTACGCGAGGACCATCGTAGGGTATAAAGCTCTTGGACATGTGATCTCGCCTCTGGTAACTTGTCATAGCGACCTGTCTACGTCCGCAGAATACTTCGTAATGTAGAGAGCAGTGATTGCGCTCTCGATCCGTCCTAGTGATATGGAGAGAATGAAAATATATTTGCCTTGCTCGTTCTCAAGTACAAGCGCTTAAAATGGTGCCTATCTGATGCTCTATACGAGGCCTCAGCGTGCAGTGAGGGTCTCGCGAGTCTCATTTCAACTCCTCACTTGATCATCGCCGGTGTCCTCTGGCATACACTAGAAGTGCATCGAAATGCGTTAAATCCTGAAGCGCGATGTAGGTGGCTGCTGAGTGTGTTCTACAGAGGCTTTCATGCTGGAGTTGCGCTTTAGTGCTGTGACTCAGATGCTCTCTGCACGGGAGCTCTACTTGCAAAGATGACCCTGAGCGCATTCAGCCCTGTGGCTCTGGATGGGTGGCTCTGAATTTGCTCTCTATCATCCAGGTCTCTATTGCGTAGCGTTCTGCATGGCAGGATTCAGCAATCTATCCACTCTGGTGTGCAAGTTCACTCTCCCCGTCTATGTCGCACTGCGTTCGTGGAGTCGTCTCTCTCTTAGGCGCTCTACTCACTCGAGGCTAAGTGGTGTTCTCTCGTGCTACACTAGTCTGTGATCTCTCTATGTGATCGGTGCTCCTTAATCGTTAGTGTCTTTATTAAATATAATCTTCAGCACTTATCTGCTAAATGGCAAAACTCACTTATAAGAAAGATGAGCTCAGGTACCAGTCTTAGAATTACAAGCTCGTGTGCGTGTGGTTGGAATCAATCTATAGCCTAACTCTGGCTATTCTACGTATTTGCCTTGGAACTGCATATGCGTGAGTACAATCTCCTTCTGACTATTTGCGTGCTGGTGTGTCGCACATTTGACTCATTCCTTCTCTCTTGTGTCGTGGTGTCTTGCTAGTCTGCAATTCATAGGTCTTCGTGCATGTGCTGTAGCGCGTTTAGCTTCTTCTCAATCACTTGCCTGTGTATCTAGTAATGTCTGTTATGCTTCTTACGCGATATTCTCTACGTCGATGGTCGTGATCTTATGAATCACTCTCTTTATAGTCATTTACATGGTGATGTATAAGCTTTTGCTATATTAGCCTTCTGATCTTATGTGGATTGTGCGTGACTCTCTTCATCACTTCGACTGATGTTGTGCATTCTATGTCATTTATCTCTATAGTGCCTCAGTCTCTATTGTAGTGTATTATATGTCCACTTTCCAGAATAGCTCACTAGCTTGTTAGTAGACCAGCACGCGGTGTTTGCACTCTTCTCTCCCATCATCGATCACGCGCGACACCATTGAATGTACTGACTTGTATAGGCATCACTTCTCAAACTCTTCTCTTGCATGTACTGTCACTTCATGACAGTCTCCTTGCTCTACCTTTCGTATGTTCTCTTCACTACGTACTATGCTGTCTCCTTGTCGTGGTGTCTTCCAATCCACTCCCTCGTCCTCTGAAGCGTGTTCTCTGCAAAGTGTCTCCATTAACTCTAATCTGACGCATGTGAGCGAGTGTGCTAGTTCTGTTTATATCTCAGTGTCAGTGCCTCTAGCTGTGATGTTTATACTGTACTGTCTCTTACCTTTTCTCCTCGTATCATCTCATCAATGCGTTGTTCTGTCGCATCCTCGTTACACCTCCTTTCGAGCTCTTCTACTGTTGCCGTTCTCTGGCTCATCAGTCTCTCCTTGTAACGTGCTGCTGTATCTTTTAGTCCTGTCGTTTGTTTTCCTTCATGTCTTCTAGCTCTGTGTGGTATCTCTTCCCTTTAACAACGCTTTTAGCTGCATGTTCTGTGCTCTTACAGCCTCTGCTGTGCTGTCTCATTCAGCCTCTGCTGGTTGCTGGCATCTTTCAGCCTCTGTGGGCGAGCTGTAATCTTCATCCTCTGCGGGGTGTGCTGTGCTCATTCAACTCTGCTGGATGTGTCTGTTGTTTAGCCTCTGCCTTGGGTGTGCTCTGCCTAGCTCTGCTGGGGTGTGCTTTGCTCTTTCAGCCTCTGATGGTGTGTGCTGTGCTCATTAGCCTCTGCCTGGGCGTGCTGTGCTCTTTCAGCTTTTGCTGGGTGTGCGGTGCTCATTTAGCCTCTGCTGGGTTGCTGTGCTCTCAGCTCTCTTGGGTGTGCTGCTCACAGCCTCTGCAATGGTGTGCTGCTCATTCAGCCTCTGCTGGGATGTGCTGTGCTCTATTCCAGCCTCTGCTTGGCGTGTGCTGTGCTCTTACAGCTTCTGCTTGGGTCTTGCTCATTCAGCCTATGCTTGGGTGTGCTGTGCTAATGCAGCCTCTGCTAGCGTGTGCAGTGCTCATAGCCAATGCTGGCGTGTGCTGTACTCATTAGGCCTCTGCTGTGGTTGTGCTGTGCTCATTCAGCCCTCTGCTGGGATGTGCTGTGCTCTTTCAGCTCTGCTAGGGGTGTGCTGTGCTCTAGCTCTGCTGGGTTGTGCTGTTCTTTCAGCCTCGGGGGGTTGCTGTGCTCATTCAGCATCTGCTGGGTGTGTGCTGTCTCTTTCAGCCTCTGCTGGGTTGTGCTGTTCTCTCAGCCCTATAGTGGGTGTGCCTGTGCTCTTCAGCTTCTGCTGGGGATGGCGTGCCATTCAGCCGCTGGCCGTGTGCTGTGCTAAGCACCTTGCTAGCGTGTGCATGCTCATTCAGCCTATGCTGGTGTGCTCTACTCATTATGCACCTGCTGGTGTGCGTGGCTCTTTCAGCTCTGCTAAGTGTGCTGTCCATTCAGCCTCTGCTGGGTGTGCTGTGCTCTTCAGGCCTCTACTGGGTGAGCTTGCTCATTCACCTCTGCCTGGCGTTGCTGTGCCTCTTCAGCTCTGCTGGTTGTGTGCTGTTGCTCATTCAGCTCTGCTGCGGTGTGCTTGCTCTTCAGCCTCTACGGGGCTGACCCTGTGGTCATTTTCAGCCTCTGCCTGGGTTCGTGTGCCTTTCAGGCCTCTCGCGGGCGTGTGCGTGCCCTTTCAGCCTTCTGCTGGGTGTGCTGTGCTCATTCAGCCTCTGCTGGGGTGCTGTGCTCTTACAGCCTCTGCTGGGTGTGCTGTGTCATTCAGCCTCTGCTGGGTGTGCTGTGCTCTTTCAGCCTCTGCTGGGCGTGCCTTGCTCTTTCAGCCTCTGCTGGGTTGCTGTGCTCATTCACCTCTGCTGGGATGTGCCTGTGTGTTTAGCTCTGATTGGGTGTTGCTCTGCCTCTAGCTCTCTGGGGTGTGCTTCTCTTCAGCCCTTTGCTGGGGTTGCTGCTGCTCATTCAAGCCTCTGCCTGGTTGCTGTGCTCTTTTCAGCTTCTGCGAGTGTTGCGGTGCTCATTTTAGCCTCTGCTGGGGTGTGCTGTGCTCTTTCAGCCCTTGCTGGGGTTGCTGTGCTCATTCAGCCTCTGCGGGTGTGCTGTGCTCATTCAGCTCTGCTGGGGTGTGCTGTGCATTCAGCCTTTCTAGTGTGCTGTGCCTTTCAGCCTCTGCTGGGGTGTGCTGTGCTCATCAGCTCCTGGGTGTGCTGTGCTTATTCACCCTCTTCTGAGGTGTGTGCTCTTAGCCCGCCTGGGTGTGCTGTGCCATTCAGCCTTCGCCTGGGTGTGCTGATGTGCTCTTTCAACCTCTGCTTGGGGTGTGCTGAACTCTAGCTCTTGCGGCGATGTTGCTGTGCTCTTTTCACCTCTGATGAGTGTCTAATGCTCATTCAGCATCTGCTGGGTGTGCTGTGCTCTTTCAACCTATTGCTAGGGTCTGTGCTCTTCAGCTTCGCTGGATGTGCTGCTCTTTCAGGCCTCTGATTGGAGTGCTGTGCTCATTCAGCCTCTGCTGGGTTTGCTGTCCTCATTCAGCTCTGCTGGGGTGTGCTGTGCTCTTAGAGCCTCTGCTGGGGTGTGTCCATTCAGCTCTTGCTAGGGTGTGCTCTGCTCATTCAGCCTTATGTTGGGGTGTGCCGTGCTCATTAAGCCTCTGCTGGGTGTGCTGTGCTCTTTCCAAGGCTCTGCTGGAGTGTGCTACGCTCATTCAGCCTCTGCTAGTGTGTGTTGTGCTCACTCTGCTGGGTGGTCTGTGCTCATTCAGCCTCTGCTGGGTGCTGTGCTCTTTCCAGCCTCTGCCTGGTGTGCTGTGCTCATTCGCCTCTGCTGGGGTGTGCGTGCTCTTTCAAGCTCTGCTGAGTGTGCTGTGCTCTTCAGCCTCTGCTGGGGTGTGCTGTTTGCTCTTTCAGTCTCTGCTTGGGTGTGCTTGCTCATTTCACCTCTGCTGGGGTGTGCTGTGCTCTAGCTCTGCAGGGTGTGCTGTGCTCTCAGGCCCTGCAAGGGTGTGCTGTGCTATTTCAACCTCTGCTTGGGTCTGTGCATGTGGCTCTAGCTCTGCTTGAAGGTGCTTGCTCTTTCAGACTCTAATGAGGTGTGTTATGCTCATTCAGCATCTGTTGGGGTGTGCTGTGCTCTTACAGCCTATGTTGGGGATGTGCTTTTTCAGCCTCTGCTGGGTGTGCGGTGCTCTTTTAGCCTCTGATGGGGTGTGCTGTGCCTCATTCAGCCTCTGCTGGGTGTGCTGTCTCATTCAAGCTCTGCTGGGTTGCGTGCTATCAGCCTCTGCTAGGGTGCTGGCTCATTCAGCCTCTGTTAGGTTGTGCTGTACTCTTTCAGCCTATTGCTGGGTGCTGTCATAAGGCCTATGCTGGGTGTGCTGTGCTCCGGCTCATTCAGTCTGCTGGGGTGTTATGTGCTCTTTCAGCCTCTGCTTAAGTGTGCTGTGCTCATTCAGCCTCTGCTAGGTGTGCTGTGCTCATTCAGCCTATTCTGGGGTCTGTGCTCACTAAGCCTCTGCTGGGTGTGCTGTCTCTTTCAGCTCTGCTGGGTGTGCTACGCTCATTCAGCCTCTGGTTCGTTGTGCTGTTTTTCAGCCTCTCTGGGTGTGCTGTGCCATTCAGTAGCTGCGGGGTGCTGTGCTCTGTCAGCCTCTGCTGGTGTGCTGTGCTCATTCAGCCTCTTCTGGGGTGTTCGTGCTCTTTCAGTCTCTGCTGTTGTGTGCTTGCTCTTTCAGCCTTTCCTGAGTGTGCTGTGCTCTTTCAGCCTCTGACTGGGGTGTGCTGTGCTCTTTGAGCCTCTGATTGGTGGTCTGCTCATTCAGCCTCTGCTGGGTGGCGTCTCTTACAAGCTCTGCTGTGTGTCTGTATCATTCAGCCATACGTGGGTGCTGTCTCTTTCAGCCTCTGCTGGGGCAGCTGTGCTTCTTCAGCCTCCGCTGGGGTGTCGCTGTGCCATTCACCTCTGCTGGAGTGCGTGTTTTTTAGCCTCTCTTGGTTGCTCTGCTCTAGCTCTGCTGCGGTAGTGCTTTGCTCTTTCAAGCTCTGATGGGTGTGCTGTCCCATCAGCCTTTCCCTGGTGTTGCTGTGCTCTTTCAGCTTTCGGGCGTGTGCGCTCATTTATCCTCTGCTGGTTTGCCGGTCTCTTTCAGCCTCTGCCCGGGTTGCTGCTCTGCTCATTAGCCTCTGCTGGATTGCAGTGCTCTTCCAAGCCTCTCTGTGTGTGTGCTGTCCTTTAGCTTCTGCTGGGTGGCTGCTCATTCAGCCTCTGCGGGGTGTGCTGGCTAATGCAGCCTCCTGCTAGCGTGATTCAGTCTCATTCAGCCTATGCTTGGGTGTCGTACTCAATAGGCCTCTGCTTTGGGGCTGTGCTCTTCAGCTCTGCTGAAGTTGCTTGCTCATTCAGCCTCTGCTGGTGTGCTGTGCTCTTTCAGCTCTGCTGGGGGTGTGCTGTTATTCAGCCTCTGCTGGGGTGTTATGTGCTCTTTCAGCCTCTGCTTTGTGTGCTGCCGCTTATCAGCCTCTGCTGGATGTCTGTGCCTCTTTCACCTCTACTGTGAGCTTGTGTCATTCAGATCTGCCTGGGTGTGCTGTTGCTCTTTCAGCCTCTTCTGGGGGTGCTGTGCTCTTTCAGCCTCTGCTGGGGTGTGCTGTGCTCATTTAGCCTCTCTGATGTGCTGTGCTTTCAGCCTCTTGCTGGGTGTGCTGTGGCTCATTTCAGCCCTGCTGGGTGTGCTGTGCTCTTCAGCCTCTGCTGAAGTGTGCTGTGCTCATTCAACCTGCTTTAGTTTGCTGTGCTCATTCAGCCTATGCTGGGTGTGTGCTGTGCTCATAAAGTCTCTTCTGGGGTGTGCAGTGCTCTTTCAGGCTCTGCTGGAGTGTGCTACGCTCATTCAGCCCCTGCTGGGGTGTGCTGTGCTTTTTCAGCCTCGCTGGGTTGTGCTGCCGCCATTCAGTCACTGCCTGGGTGTGCTTGCTCTTCAGGCTTCTGCTGGGTGTGCTTGCTCATTCAGCCTCTGCTGGGGTGTGCTGTCTCTTTGCGATTCTCTGCTGGTGTGTGCGGTGCTCTTTCAGCCTCTGCTAAGGTGTGCTGTGCTCTTTAAGCCTCTGCTGTTGTGTGCTGTGCTTATTCAGCCTCTGCTGGGGTGTGCTGTGCTCTTTCAGCCTCTGCTGTGGTGTGCTGTGCTCATTCAGCCTCTGCCTGGGTGTGCTGTGCTCTTTCAGCCTCTGCTTGGGTTGCTGTGCTCTACCTCTGCTGCGCGGTGCCTGTGCTACTTCCAGCCTTGAGTGGTGTGCCTGTGCTCATCCAGCAATCTGCTGGGGTGTGCTTGTGCTCTTTCAGCCTTCTGTGCTGGTTTGCTCTCTTCCAGCTCTGCTGGTGTGTGCTGTGCTCTTTCAGCTTCTCGGGGGGTGTTGCTGGCTCCATTCTGCCTCTGCTGGGGTATGTGCTGTGCTAATGCAGCCTCTGCTAGCGTGTGCAGTGCTCATTCGCCTATGCTGGGGAAACTGTGCTTACTCATTATGCCTCTGCTGGGTGTGCTGTGCTCTTTCAGGCTCTGCTGAAGTGCTTGCTCATTCAGCCTCTGCTGGTTTGTGCTGTGCTCTTTCAGCTCTACTGCGGTGAGCTTGCTCATTCAGCCCTCTGCTGGGATGTGCTGTTCTTTCAATCTCTACTGGGGTGAGCTGTGGTCATTCAGCTTCTGATTGGTTGCTGTCTCTTCCAGCCATTTTGCTGGGTGTGCTGTGCTCTTCCAGCCTCTGCTGGTGTGCTGTGCTCATCACTCTGCTGGGTGTGCTTGCTCTTAACAGCCTTGCTGCGGTGTGCTGTCTCATTTCAGCCTCTGCTGCGGTTTTGCTGGCTCTTTCAGCCTCTGGCTGGGGCGAGCTGCTCTCAGCCTCTGCTGGGTGTGCTTGTGCTCTTCAGCCTCTGCTGAGGGTGCTGTGGTTTTAGGCCTGCTGGTGTGGTGTTGGCTCTGCCTCTAGCTCTCTGGCGTGTGCTTGCTCTTTCAGCCTCTGATGGGGTGTGCTTGTGCTCATTCAGCCTCATGCCTGGGGGTGCAGTGCCATTCAGCCTCTCGCTGGGATGTGCTGTGCTCTTTCAGCCTCTGCTGGGTGTGATGTGCTCATTCAGCCTCTGCTGGGATGTGCTGTGCTCTTTTCAGCCTCTGCTGGCGTGTGCTGTGCTCATTTAGCATCTGCTGGGGTGTGCTGTGCTCTCTCAGCCTCTGGGGTGTGCTGTGCTGATTCAGCCTCTGCTAGGTTGTGCTGTGCCTCATCAGCCTCTGCCTGGTGTTCAGTGCGCTCAATTCAGCCTCGCTGGATGTCGCTGCTCTTTCACCCTCTTGCTGGGTGTGCTGTGTCATTCAGCCTCTTCTAGGGTGTGCTCTGCTCTTTCAGGCTCTGCTGGCGGTGTGCTGTGCTCATCACCCTTGCTGGGTGTGCGTGCTTATTCAGCCTCTGCGCGGTGTGGTTGCTCTTTTAGCCTCTGCTGGGGGTTGTGGCTGTTGCTCATTCCCTCTGCCCGTGGAGTGTTCTGTGCTCTTCAGCCTCTGCTTGGGGTGCTGAACTCTAGCTCTGCTGGGGGTGTGCTGTGCTCTTTCAGCTCTGCATGAGGTGTGCTATGGCTCATTCAGGCATTCGCTGGTGTGCTGTGCTCTTCAGCATATGCTAGGTTGCTGTGCTCTTTCAGCCTCTGCTGGATGTTCTGTGCTCTCAGCCTCTGATTTGGGGTGTGCTGAGCTCAGTTCAGCCCTCTGCTGGGGTGTGCTGGGCTCATTCAGCCTTGTGGTGTGCTCTGCTATTCAGCCTTATGTGGGGTTTGCTTGCTCATTAAGCCTCTGCTGGGTGTGCGTGCTCTTTCAGGCTATTCTGGTGTGCTGTGCTCATTAAGCCTAGCTGGGTGTGCTGTGCTGTGCTCATCAGCCTCTGCTGGGTGTCTGTGCATCTTTCAGCCTCTGCTGAAGTTTGCTTTGCTCATTCAACCTCTGCTAGGGTGTAAATTCAGCCTATTCTGGGTGTAAGCTGTGCTCATTAAGCCTCTGCTGGGGTGTGCTTGGCTCTTTCAGCCTCTCTGCTGGAGTGTGCTACGCTCATTCAGCCTCTGTTGTTGTGCTGTGCTTTTTCAGCCTCTGCTGAGTTGTTGCTGTGCCATTCAGCAGAGCTGATGGGGTGTTGCTGTGCTCTTTCAAGCCTCTGCTGGCGTGTGCTGGCCTCATTCAGCCTCTGCTGGTGTGTGCTGTTCAGCCTCTGCTTTTGTGTGCTGTGCTCTTTCAGCCTCGCCTGGGTGTGCTGTGCTCTTTCAGCCTCTGCTGGGGTGTGCTCTGTCTCTTTGAGCCTCTGCTGGGTGTGCTGTGCTCATTCAGCCTCTGCTGGGTGCTTGCTCTACAGCCTCTCCCTGTTGGTGTGCCTGTGCTCATTCAGCCTTCTGCTGGGGTGTGCAGCTTGCTCTTTCAGCCTCTTGCGGGCGAGCTGTGCTCTTCACCTCTGCTGGAGTGTGCTGTGCTCATCAGCCTGCTGGATGTGCTGTGTTGTTTTAGCCTCTGCTTGGGTGTGTTGCTCTGCTCTAGCTCTGCTGGCGGTGTGCTTTTGCTCTTTCAGCTCTGATGTGTGTGCTTGTGCCTCATTCAGCCTTTGCCTGGGTGTGCTGTGCTCTTTCAGCCTTCGCTGGGGTGTGCTGGTGCCACTAGCCTCTTGCTGGGTTGTGCGGTGCTCTTTTTCAGCCTCTGCGGGGTCTGTGCTCATTTCAGCCATAGCTGTGTTGGACCGTGCATTAGACTCCTCTGTTCACTCTAGAAACTGTTGTGTTCCTCTCGCTCGTTTCAGCTTCTTGCTTGGGTGTCCCATTTGAGTTCATTTTTCTAGCGCTCATCTCTGAAGTTAAGAGTTACCTGTAAACCTGGCTGCTCTTAATGTATCAACGAGTCTCTTTTCTCGCGTGGCATGCTTCATTTCAGCCAGATATGCTTGGGTATGAAAGGCTAATGACTCAAGTGCTCTTGCGTGGGCCTAACTACTCTTATCTGCTATCAGTTACATGCTATAGTATAGCTCCATAAAGCTATGTTAAGTTCAAGAGACTGAACACCCTATCTGCCTGATGACTCCGTCAAGTAACTCCTTGCTAGTGTCAGTGTCACTAGTCGAGTTGGCTTGCTCATTCTCAGCTGCTCGGGTGGTGCGTTTGCACGTGTACGATGCCTCTAACCGAGCTGACGTATCGCGATCCATGACAGCCTCTATGCTCATGAGAAGATCGAAGCATATCTTACATTGTTGAAACTAAGTGCACGACTCCTGCATCTGTACAGTGTGCAGCGACCTGTTATGCTCAGCCAATCTTCGTAGCTTAGGTTTGCAGATAGTGTCATCTCTGTTCTCATGGAACAGTGTCATTGTGGACTCGATACGAGTCATATTTTAAGAGAGTGTACCATGAGGTGTGCGTGCTCCCAGCCTCGGGGTGATTGACCTTTGCTATCACAGCTTTCAACGGAACGAGGTTTTAAAACCTATACTTTTATTGTGATTTATAAAGTAAATATAAATTGTAAGTGTTATTAAAATTATTGAAAAAGTGAAAATTTTCATTATTTACAATTTTACCATAGATTTTACTATATCGGATTTTTTTGAAATTTTTTGAATTACATTTTATTGAACTAGCTGCAAAACTTAATCAATATTATTACATGTTTATACCTTTCTTAAAAAACTGTATCCAAAAGTAAGAAATTTTTTCATTGTTTTTTTTTACAGTTTTTCTGGTAACGTTTATATAGAAAAAATTTGTCAAAAGTGAAAATTTGCTCTAATTTTTTAATATTCATCCGATACTTTTAAAATTAAATCAATTGATCAATAAATCAATATTTTTCCGTGACTATTGAAAAACTTCATGACTGCATCCCTCAACACGTATCCTCCTTCCTTTATTAAATTATATATGTATTCATTTGTCTCACGGAGACTTGCCGCTTCTCCTTTTCGTCGCCTCTTCAAATTCCTATCTTGTGATCTTGCCTTCTTCCTTCCGCTCTCACGTCTCCTCCTCTTCCACGTGACTTTGCCACTCCACATTTAACAGCTTGTTAAAGCACGTTGTCCATCTAATATTATCTCTTCTGGTCTTGGTAGTTATTCTCTTTGTTTATCTTTTATATGTACATTTATATTTTTCAGCCAATTTCTAATCATTATTTCTTTTCTGTTTTATCACCTCCCTAACCTCCTCATTCCACCTTGACTTGTGATGCGTCCTTTTCCCCCATCAACCTTCTCCCCCAAAGACTCTCCCACATTCTTTTATACATTTTTCTGTATTTTCATCGATGTTTCTGCGAACATTTGTTCCATGTGTTTGCATTTACATTCTTTCTATATTCTTGTTCCGATCCTTTTGTGATTGTACCTTTATCCCGCATATCTTCTCCCTAGTCTGCAGGCTTTCGATCTTTATACATGGATCTGCAACCACCAATCTGTGATTTGAATCCGGGGAGACTCCGGTCCTTCACATTCTATATCTTTCTTCTATCTGATTATATGACATAAATAATCTACACTTGATCTTTGGTAGAACTACCCTGTATTGTTGTTCCATCTCTATCTTCTGAATATGTGTGAGCCTCATTGTTGTGAGAACCCGTTCATGATTTTCATGTCCTTTCTTATGTAAATATTTAGCAATGTCTCCCCCTTCCGCATTTCTGATCTCCCCGAAAGTACCCTCACGCGAAATATAATTTGCAAGTTACAAAATTATATATCGCGTGACGTTACGAATCTGAAAAAATAGAAAAAAATAAAAAAAAATCAAAAAAATCACAAATTGATTTTTTTAAATCACTTTCGGGCTTAATTAAAAGTTTACAGTTTTGGTACAGGATCATATACATATTTACTGCTTAAGATTAAAACATTGGATTAACTAACAGTTTTTAAACTTTTTATTCAAAAATTGCAATTTACATTACTATCATTGACCAAAAAATAGAAATATACAATTTTTAAATTTTTTATCTATTTTAAGTTTCATTATGTAAAGTTAGTGCAATAAATATATACATTTTTGGAATTTAGTGATACAATATTATCCATATATAATTTTTTTTTATAATTTATGTTATTAATAAACGTAGAAGATTATCTCAATTGTGCGTCACTTTGAACCTAGAGCTCGCCGATCTTCTTTCAATATAATAATAATATACAATCAATTATTTATTATTAATTATTAATCTTACCTTTTAGAAATATTATAAGTTTTCCATAAGAAGTTCTATAAATATTTTTTATATCGCTTATTAATTCTAGCAAAATAATGATCTATTTTAAACCAGGGATGGCACGAAGAAAAATCAAATTAAAAAAATCAATTGATGTTTTCTTTACTTGATTTTTTATACATAAGATCGTGTATTTTTTAGAATTTTAAACACGTTTGATTTTATTGCCTTTTTTGATCTTTGATTTTTTAGTATTGTTAATAGTGTCTTATTAAGTTTTAATCATTTAACATCTATAGAAACAAAAAACTAAAATAACAACTATATATATTATGATGGTTTAAGTATATATTTTTTCAATTTTCAACAAACTATTGGCGTTGTAACCCGTAATCTGTAACATTCCTTAGTTTCTGTGTTTCCATTGTTGCCAATTGTAAGATTTTGAACCCAGAGCTAGCGCCATCGGTTTTAAAAAATTGAAAATTAATGCGATGCCAGACTAATATATATGATATTTGGTGTTTCAACAATGTCGATATACATACATCTTGATAGCGACAGTTATTTGACTATTGTCGTCACAAATTTTAGCACACAGACTTATGACGAAAAGACATAGACTATGCTTGGAGAGGCACAACATAAAGCAACGAGGAGGCAAATTTTTGGCTTTGAGATAAGAATAGGCGTGAAGGTGTCGATAGGCCGATGCGGCTTCTTAAGTGTATTATTCTTACTTATTATGGGTTGACTGAGACATTCTAGAGTGGCCCATGCGGCTTTCTTAATTATTAAATTTTATGGTTGACTGGGGACAATCTAAAAAAGGACCATGCGGCTTCTTAAAAATTATTCTTATTTATTATGAGTTGACGGGGACATTCTAGAGCGGTTCAAGCGGCTTCTTTTATCTATTATTTTTAATTATTAATTATATTGCGCGTACTGGGCACCTAGTCTAAGATCAGGCCCTTGCGGCTCTTAAGCTATAATTTCCTATTCATTACGTTTGATATTTATTAGGACGTTGACTGGACATTCATAGATAAGTGCCAATGTGAGCTTACTTAGATTATTAATTCTGTTATATAGTATTGTGAACTGGTGACGACAATATCTAAAAAGACCATGTGACTCTTAAGCTATTATTCATATTATATATTATCAGTGAGTATGTAGTGGGGTAACAACAATATTTCAGAAGCTAGTTTTCAGTTAATATTTTCTATATAAATATAGTATATATATATTATATAATATTTATATATATACTATATATATATATTAATACTATATATATTATATATATATATATATGATATATATATTATAATATATAATATATATATATATTAATATATACTTATATATATTATATAATATATATATAGATATAATATATTATATATATAATATAATATATCAATTATATAATAATATATACTATATTAATATTTAATTATATATTATCATATATTATTATAGTCAAATATAATTAATATTTATATATATAATTGATTGACTAGTAGACAGTCTTAGGAAGGCCTTAATGGGAGCTTACTTAAGGATTAGATTTGTATATATTATATTAATATTATTATATAGGGGTATGTAATCAGAGTAGTAGAGACAATTTTCAAGTGTAGCCAAGTGTATACGTATATTATAGGTACTTCTATTAAATTTTATTTATATATTTATAGATAGGTATCTTAGATACCTATGGAAAACTAAGGTATTGAGACCATTTTAGTCTCTATTACTGAGCCTGTCAAGCTTAAGTCAAAAACCTCTTCTTCCATTCCCTTCTAATCTTCCAAGGATCTCCGTTCTTCGAATTCAGCCTTAATCATGATGATGGCCATTACATAAGGTAGTATCTTTCTCAGTCTGATATCTACTTATTCGGAATCTTCCGATTTCTTTCGACGTGGTAACCATTCCCCAAAGTCTGAGTCGTGCCTACCTTACTTGCAGCTCTCTCATCCATGAGTGCCTACTATCCTGCATCCAAGTCACTCACTTACACTATTCAGACATTAGTGTCCCCACCCCTACCTGTAGTCTTTCTACGAGTCTACGTGTTATACCACAGTATCAATAATAGCCTATTAATTACTCCAATATTACCTAATTACATTACTAAATGCTAGTCGTATTCTCACTCCTAGTCTCTTGGTCACTTGCCGGCCTACAATCGCTATCAAATACATTCATATTAACTATGAGCAGATCTGCCGCATTGGTGCGCCACTCACCTACTACATTGTCTCTCATCGCTCAACCCTATTAATAAATGAATAAAAAGAATAAATACTTAAGATATAAGCTAGCTAATGTAGGCCTTATCTAGATCATATGTCTCTCTAGTCAATCCAAATAATTATATTATTAATATAATTAAAAAATAATAATATAAGCAAGGATAACCAGACTGAAATAATACCCTAGTCAACTCTATATTATTATAAATAAGAAATTATATATACCTATTTATCCTATGTCCTTTTTATAGATCTTAGTCCCAGTCCGGTAACCAATACTAATTAATATAACTGAAAGCTAGTGACATAGCCCCCTACTATATAAGAATGATCCACAAGTCAAACACTCATAAAAAATTATATTAATTTAGTATAAATAATTTTTTATAATAATATATGTGTAATTAGTTGATAATATTCAGTAGTCTACTAATAATAAGACACATCTTAAAGAGTGAAATCACATTGATCTCTCGTCTTAGAAACGATCGGAAAAAGATATATACCTACCGAGTACGTCTACCCAGCTCAACAACAATAATAATACATTAATTTACAAATTCTTGACTTTATTTAGAATCCGCATTGGCCCCTATATAGAATGTCCTAGTACTATATCCAATAATATATTATAGATAAATTAAGAATAAAATTATATCAAAGCCGCATAGGCCTATCTATACTGTCCTAGTCCGTACAATCATTAATAATTATATAATTAAGAATAATATATATATTTAATATATATAATTTTATTTCATTTTATTCAATATATTTAATCCATGTCTTTGAGTAACAAAAATAATTCGGTTAGATCGAGTTATATGGCTTTTATATTATTTCATATATATAATTAATTTATTCTATATTTTATTAATAATGTATTACTACATAAGCCAATCCATCAGGCTATATTATATAATTATATAATATTAAACTAAGTTTATATTATATATATTAATTGAGTATACTAACGCATATGCAATATTCCTTTAACATTAATAAAAATCTACATGTATAATATAATGAAACTTACTACCAATTATGAGCTTTCGATATCTATATAACATTATACTATAGAATGTATAATACCCTATACCCATCTCATTATACTCAAATCTCACAACCCTTTACTTAAATGTTATATATAAGTATAGCAATGGTAGCTCACAACTCTAACAAGTACCTCTCATTATTGGCAACTATTTCTCAAAATATACAACCACATATATACTTAAAGTGCACATGTCTATTCTATAATATACAATATATTATAGGATGCCATGCTTCTTAATCTAGAGAAACAGTCTGATTAATATTTAATAAATATAAATATATAATAATATATGTATATTTATTATAGTGACTGCGGACATTCCATGACGCGGCATTAACACATAAATGTATATGGTATATCACTTCAATTTATTATAATTATTATTATATTAATTATGAATTATATATTGGTTGACTGGGATACAGTACCCTAGGAGTAGGCCTACATGACTGTATTTATCTGAAGTATTATATTCTTAGTTATTATTATTATTTAATCGGTATATTAGTATCATGGAGCATCATTTCTAGCAGGGCCATATGCTAGGCCTTCCTATATAATATTATGACCTTAATTCAATTTTTATTTATTGTAGGATACTGCGGACATATCTAATAGTACTGACTATAGATTTATTAAATCTATATTCTTAAAGTATTTACTTACTATATTATATTGACAAATGCATGAATCATATATCAAAGTATAAATTTATAATATTGTATATTGTACATTAAACTTATATTATTATTAATTATTAATTTTATAATATATATGGGTTGACTATTAGACATCATTGACAGTAATTATCTGATAAATCAAAGTTATTAAGGTGTCCATATATTTACTAATTATATCAATGATCAATTTCTTTATACTCATTTAATATTTATTGGTATTTCAAATAATTTTTATTACACTTTGAAACGTAACAATGACTCAGGATTATACGAAATTATGTTAACTTTGATAAGTTTATTATTATAAT
>JABUQX010106940.1:0-20880 GCA_015478945.1 Trachelipus rathkii | reverse complement strand
TAGATATTATATATTATATAGATATATATTTAAAAAAAACAGTTCGTTTTTTTTTTTAAAAAAAACACGTGTTTTTTTAAAAAAAACAAAGGCCAAATTTTTTGTTTTTTTTGTTTTTTTTTAAACATTACTTTTTCATAGTATAAAGTCTTTTTAGGGTAATTAGCATTAAAATACAGTAATACAATAGTTAAAAGAGGTATGCAATAAAAATGATAGATATTATACTTAGTAAAGTTTATTGTGCCAGCCTCTAGGCATATATTTACATTTCACATATCTGATATTATAGTTATTATTATATTATTATATTATTATATATATTTATTATATGATATAGAATATTATATTATTAACTTATATATATATATTATATATATATATATATATATATAATATATTATAATATAACTATAATATCTATATATATTATATAATATATAATATATATATTAAATATATATATCTAATATATATAAATATAATATATATATATATATTAATAATATATATATATATATAATTATATAATACATACTTATATATTATATATAAATATATATATAAATCTTTCATCTACCTCTCTCCCAATCGTAAGAAGATTTCGGAGAAATAAAGCAATAGAAGGAATAGACAACATCGGAAAGGATTCCAGGCACCCCCTCACCATTACGTGGAGGACTGCGCAAGATGCAAATCACCCTCTTCTCCTCTCCTCCCGATGGGTGAAAAGAGAATGCCGACCGTACCGCAATCCTTCCTAAAAAATTCACCTTGCGTACAGAGAGGTGCGGGAGGGCCGGTAACGGCTCGGAACTTTTCCTTTTCCCGACTTTTCGTCATATTGTCTATCTCTGCTTTTATTTTAAAATATGGCTTTTTTAGGCGCACACTTTGAATACCAACCAGTCTTGAGGGCTGATGAGAAAAAGGTGATGAAGAATAATTTATAATTATTATATATATTATATTATATATAATTATATATATATATATATATATATATATTATAAATATATATATATATAATATATATATAATATAATATTAAGTATTTATATATAGCATATATAGTATTATATTATAATATATATATATATAATAAAGATATAGTAGATATATAGAGCTTCTTAAATATAAAAATATATATATATATATATATATATATATATAATATATATATGATATATATATAATAATAATTAATAATAATTAATAATAATAATTAATTAATAAGAATAATAATTATTTTATTAATAATAATAATAATAATTCAGGATCTTGTATATAATCAAATTATATGCCCTAGAACACAAATAAAACTTTACTAAATAATAAAATCTACTTTATATATTGCATACCTCTTTAAACATATTTGTATTTACTTTTTGTTTAAAAAATAACGAAAAAAGATCTTAAATATATATTTAAAAAAAATGTAATTTAAAAAAAAAACAAAAAAAAAAACAAAAAAATTCTATAATTTGGGCCTTTGGTCTTTTTTTTTTTAAAAAAAAAAACGCGTTTTTAAAAAAAAAAAAAAAACGAACGGTTTTTTTTTAATCCCAACCCTATTAATATAAATTTAACGTACCTATATATATACTAGTTTGGTGAGTATAATTATATATATATATATATAATATATATATATAGTATACTATATATACGTATATATATAATATAATATATAATATATAATATAATATATATATCTATATATTACCTCAATATATTATAATATATTTATTTATAAGGGCGTCAGGTAAGATGGGGGTAAACAACAAAAGCAAAATTATCTTACACTTTCTCTTGTCTTTTTTCTCTCTCACTTAACTACTACAACACATAGAACATGTCCCCTTATGGTATAAGCATGGTTATTCTTTCATTTGAGCTCTGTTTTGGTCTCCTTATTATTGTGCTGAAGTATTGTGTCATTATACGGTATTAAACATTTTCTTTTTTTTTCTTCTTTCTCCTTTAAATATGAAATATCCGATATAAAACAAGTATCGTTTTTTTTTCCCCTTATTCTTCCCATTTTCAAGCTTCGTTAAGAATGGGTTAAATTAAAAGCACCTTTAAACCATGGGATAATTAAATTAATAAATCTGACTTATCTTGCTAAGCTTACTTCAAGTGCGTTCTAGCTCATTTCCTGGAGTGACCTCATGTACTTTCCTGATTGTTTTTCACCCATACCCCCTTTGTTCTTTTCTAGTTTCTTTCTACTGTACTTTCATGAGCATTTTTTCCCCTACCCGCCCTTTGTTCTAGCCTTCCGTCGATATTCAGCATATCTGTTTTAACCAACTATATATATATTATATATATATATTTTAATATTATAAGTATATATTTACTATCATGATGATTCTATAGCTCTTACTGACATTCTATAACACTTACAGTACTATATACTTTATCCTATATATTTTCCAGCTACTATTAATACATTTACTATTTATATTATATCACCAAACTATACTTATTACCATATTTCTCCTCTCAAGTGATACTTTCTCAAATAATATAACTTAGTTACAATCGCTTCTATTAATATGCATCTGTTTGTATGCTACCAAAGTGCACAATACCTCGTGTGTAAAAATGGAAGAGTGGGTTTAGGTGCTGCACTCTAAAAGGGCGTGTTACAACAGGCTAAGCTGGTGAAGCTATTTTTCAACTCCTCTACCCCCCTTTGTTCTAGCTCTTCTATGTACTTTCTTTGGTGTTTTTTTCTCCCTACCCCACTTTGTTCTAGCCACCTCATCATCAATTCAGCTACTTTCCAACTTTTATGTACTTTCATGAACATCTATGCTATAACTTCATCACTCAGCTACTTTCCATATTTCCAGTTACTTTCCAAAGCTAAGCTTTCCATATTTCCAGCTACTTTTCAAACTACTTTCCAAAGGCTTCTAGCTGTTTTCCTGAGTGCTTATGTACTTTCCTGAGTGTTTCACCCCTCCATACCCCCCTTTGTTCTAGCTCTCCTATGTGTTTTCATTTTGTTCAGCCCCTACACCCCTTTGTTCTAGCCTCGTCATCACTCGGCTACTTTCCAAAAGCTACTTCCTAACTTTCATGAACTTTCCTGAGCTTCCCTTCTTTGCTATAACGTCATCACTCAGCTACTTTCCAGAACGCTACTTTCCATGTTAATAATAATACATCCGCGGTATCAAAAAAAAAACTTTTTGTACACATTTTTGGAAAATTTCATTTTATTTAATACAATTAAAAATTTTTTTTTTTTAGAGGAACATTCACTTGTTTTAAAAGGAAATATATAAGTTTCCAAAGTTTCCATCTCCAGTCCTTTCATATATGTAGTAACTGAGCCTAATAAAAAAAGAAATTTAAAAAATGTAATACATTTTGACATATGGTACTAGCTCACACAGTATGTAAAAAACTAAGTGCGTAAATTACCGAGAAAAAAAAGTATTTCTGCAGCCAAATTTTGTTAACTGGTCGGGTTTCGGACATTGTATCCTGGTTATTACTGTCAAATTTTAGAGCAGCTCCATTTCTTTCCGCGCATTTTTTTTTTTAGATAATAAAGCAAGGCGCTACTTGGAAACCAATCTTAATCAGAAAAAAAAAATTATAAAATTCGAAAAAAATACATATTTTCAGGAAAGGGGGGAGGCGGTGTTTTGTTTTTTTTTTACGCCCACCAACTCAGAAAAACCTTTTTCTTCTTATACCCCGGCCCTAACTACATATATATATATATATATATATATATATTATATATATATATAATATATTATATATATAATATATATTATATAGATATATATATTAGATTAGGTTGTAGGAAATTGGAGGGAAGGACAATCATTATGGCAAATATATGCCGGATGTATAATATTTAGGTGAAACCCCTCTGCGCTACTATCTACCAAAATGTCGTTGAAGAATATCATAGTCCTCATATAAGAACAGCTTAAATGAAGCAATGGATTAATTTTGCAAATGATAATATATTTCTATATTATATATATATATATTATTATAATATATATATATATATATAATATATATATATTATATATATTATTATATATTATATATATATCATAATATATTGGCAAGTGCTAGAAATACGAAACAGTAACTTGCAGAACTTGCAAATATTTCAAGTACAAAAGATTTTGCAATAGCTTACACTGGGTTTTGGCTGTTTTTTTTGAATTATTGCAAGTATCAAGTACTCCAAAAATTGCCTTTAACCGTTCCCCGTTTTCTTTTTAAATGACAATACATAAAGTTAAATCCTGTTATACCGCTTGGAAACCCAAGCTGCTTGATAATATATATCTATATATTAGACGAATATTATACTTCTATACGTGTTACGATACGATTCAGATAAATACGTAAAATATATATAAATATATATTATATAATTAGATAATATATATATATATATATATAAAATATTATATATATATATTATATTATATTTTTATTATATATAGTAAGTATAGTAGATTATAAATCCAGCTTTGCAAAATTTTTCAAAATAAAAATTCTGTTTAAGATCCTTTTTACACTGATTTGATCATTTGGCTACTGTCTTCCTCCACCCTTTCCTCGCTTCTTGTGTATATTGTCGCCTACTTCATAAAGTGCGGAATAAAAACAAAATTTCAGTCAGTTGGAGTATACAGAAAGAAAACCAATAGGGATTATTCCTACTGAGTTAGAGTTCTAATTTTTTTTGACACTGAAGACAAATAAATAATTTATATTTCTTTATTGGCTTTTGTACAATTATAATTTAGAAGTTCTGAGTATGCCTGTGATCTTTTTATAAAATATCGACTTTTAGAGCACTTATACTGTAAACAAATTACCAAAAATAAAATTACCCTCTAGTTTCAGGTTCCTCATTAGCTTATGCTAAAAAATTTGCAGTTTACATTTTGAATAACTGAATTTTAGATTTCTGACATCAACTGCATAAATACCACTGTGTTGAGTAGGGAGTGAAGTAAACAGAGAAAAAATAAAATGACATTGTTAACTTTGTTGGATAATGGTAGATTTGGATTGCATAGAGCTTAGTTTATGTGTAGTTTCACTTGATTTAAATTCTATTATTAAAAAAAAGATTAGGTGTTGAAAGATTAAGTTTCTAGGTAAGCTTGAATTGCATGTACAGAGAGATGGGAAAGGATGGGACAGTCTTTGGTAGGCCAATGTTGCTTTTTTGCATTTTTTAACTCTTGTTCTTCAGCTTAATTATTACTAGCACCTATTAATTAATAATAACTTTAGATAAACTATATACCGTAATAATATGCCTTACATGAAAATTCAGTCAATCTCACCCATCAAAACATAGTTACACAAAAGTTAACATAGTACTAAGTTACAAAGACTTACTTTATAGCCCTTAGCGGTAACCAAAGATTTACCCTGATAATAATAGGGTTAAAATGTGACTCTTGCCGAAAAATCTTCCTGTGTGGCACGAAATATTTTTCAAAACAAATTCACCCATACTAAAGAAAAAATAAGAATTACCAATATTAAACAAAAATTGCGCAATTTACAATATTGAACAACAAAAACTAAAATGTTAGTATGCGCAGAACAAAATACACATAAAATACCCATTGTGAATTAAGGAGTTCATGTTAATGAGGAAAAATCAAATCACCACTTTTAAAAAAATGACAAGGGGGTGCTGGAAGTATATAGAAATTCCTATACGTAAAACTATTATTATAAATAATTGCAGTAGTGAGTCAGAGAGAAGGAATTTAGACCATGTATGGCGCGGGTAGGCCTTTAACAAGGGTATGACGAGTAAAATAAGAAGTGCACAGCAGCATTTGAAAAGGAAGAACGTTAAGGAACTTTTAATCACTAGGACTGTCTAGGAATCATACAAGGACGCGCGAAGGGTGTGAGCAAGAAGTACATCAAAAAGAGAGCCACTGCAACACTAGGCAAACGAATCGGCTCAAATGGCAAAAAAAAGCCATACGCCGAGTCCTAGGGATGTTGTATGCTTTGATGAAGAACCAATATATGGGTGTAGAGCCTCTGTTGTCTCTCAAAGAAAGTTATACTACGAGAGCGAGTAGCTCACTCTTTATGTATGTTATACTCGATGCAGGATTTCTATGCGCGTATGATTACTAACTCTATATATGATATTTGTGCTGTAGGCATATCCCTAAGGTCCAGGCGGAGAATGAAGATCTGCTGAGTCAGATACAAGTTATTGAGATGAAAAGAGACAATGTTGACACTTATTAAATAAATTAAAGAAATTAACACCCTTTGAAACTATAGAGAAGCATATAAAGACAGGAGGATAACGGTTTACGAGTTACCACGGGAAAAACGTCTGACAGTGACACTCTGGTCGCAGGTGGTTATATAGGACTCGCAGAGAATCTAAGACTGTTGTGGTGAGATTTGCGAGAGATGCCAGGACACATAGAGGCTAGGCGAAAGATATGATGCGACTGACGGCGGATGGAAAGACCTCTGTGAACGGATAACACGGGCCTAGACATATTATAAAAATAGTATTCAAGTTACTTTGATAGTAAAGACCATTATTACGAATAGGTGATAGTACTGGAGCGCCAGAAGTGCAAACACTTTTCACACAAACTGATTATAGACTCGTGTTATTTTTTTCTTAAAAGGGCATTGCATATATGTGTAAGCTTAAGAATGAGACTTATGTGGTGTTTGCCTGCGGTGGAGGAAAATACATGAGAGAAGACTGTATTGTTAGACCAAAGCTGGAGTGAAGTATAAAAGTTGTAAAAGCTGTCTAGAGCTGAGGGCCCAGCTGTAACCAGATATTGTTTTTCTACAACAAGACCAGGGACCTTCCTGGGGAAGGACAAATATATATAGTAAATATATTTATACTAATACTACTTATCTAAGTTTAAAATGTACATTATATATACTTTAATTGCACTATGTTTCATACCCCCTCACTCATTTGCACTATTATATTAAATTTTCTTACTAAATATATAGTAAGTATATAAGCAATTACTATTTTTATATATGACGTTAATTAAAAAATATTTTAATGAAAACTTCATAAATACTATAGTATATCTCTCCTGCATTATGCATATAAAAATATATTAAATATTTTTTTAAATTATAATTTTTAATTGTAAAAATATAATACTAATAAAATAAAATTATATAAAATTAATAATAAAATACTCACTATTTAAATTATAGTATATATTATAACATTTGCCGTACTCTTAAAGTATACACACTCAGGGAACCTAATAATCACTAGACAACCAATCACTATACTGTGCAGTAATGTGAAGCGATAGTCACTGCTATCAAATTAGTTTGCAGCCGAAGAAGTTTGAATCCCAGTGTTGAAATGAAACGAATGGGCTCGGAGCGAGTAAGCGAGTAGCATAATAGAAGGAAAAACTAAGGAATATATCAACTCACACTGGGTGGCTAGGTAACTTTAGTTTGGCTTATTATATAAATGCATCGAATGGATATAGAGACAAACCAAAGGACGTATAGGAATGTATATACCTTGTGATTATAATAAAGTTCAAACAGTGATTTTTAGTCAATTCCTTATTGAACAATCTTAAGGCGCCGTGTTAGTTTACAAAGAATCGTCCGAGTTTTAACTATCTTAGACTGAGCAGAAATTATTACTGTAACCGTTGCAAAACCCTCAAAATATACTGTTATTTTCATCACAAACAAATAGAAATAAATTTATAATAGCTTAACTATATTTCTAAAATATAATATAAAAAATATACTTCTACGACAAGTTGAACATATGGTTGTGCAGTTGAAACAGGGTATATCACTTTTAGGAATCCCGTAAACATATCAATTATAAATTATTCGGTCACATAAAAGATTACCTCTTCTACTTACTTCTATATTACTTACCTTATATATTCATCTCCCACTTATTAAGATATGATACGTATGGTGGCTTTAATAGACAATTAAGGACAAAGAAAGAGTAGTGAAGAAGAGAAGATGGCAGAAACTTCATTGCCTCAAGAATCGCCGGAATTGACAAAGACAATACGGTATCGGGAATTTCCTTCAAAAGAGTCGAAAAGAAAGTCAGGTCATTCACCCAGTGAGCACACTACTAGATACTCACTTTAATTAGTATAGACTTTCGCTCAATCACATATAATATCACATAAACATCTTATATCGCAATCGACGACGTGACACTCCTAATTGGTATATCGTTCATTGGTTTGTTATAGGTTTATCCTCCACTACATTAGCCAGACTAGTACCACGAATACCCCACTCACACAAAAAAACCTCGACACCACTTATCTCATATCATGCAACCTTTTTATCCTTGTGCTCCTCTGCGACTCTACAATATCTACCTTAAATATCCATTACAGACTCAAATGCATCTTGTGTTCTTCGCGAAATTCTCGCAGCGTACGCTGTTCCTCAAACAACACCTCGCACTTCATACATTCCGCATCTCTCACTTTATCGAACTATCATTCATCCTTTTACGTGACCAACTATTCTAGTAGCATTCACTTCGTCCAATTTAATTCTGTCTCGTTTACCCCTTTCTTCACACCACGGACAATCTGCCTCTTACTGACACAGCTTTAGTGTGATTTATCACATTTTCTTACGGCACTATCTTAGATCTCACACTAAGATTGTAGCCATCTGACACAACATTTTGAACGTTAGTGAGATCCTATCCTTCTTATTCCAGACCATAGTCTCACTACTATAACCCACATATAATCAACAAGGTAAGCACACAATTACTTTCTCGCGTACACAAATCCTCTAAACGTCTCGACTCCAGTATCTTAGTCCCTTTTGTGACCTTGATTACAAAATCCTCTTAAGCACAGAATTTACTTTATTGATGCACAAACCACTCAGTGACACAATTATGCACATGTGATGCCCGAGTGCACAACTTTCCTACTACAAACTTCTGCATCATCCGTTCCCTTCTCATCACACATATACCCAAAACCTTTAAACTCAGACACTTGTTCCAGCTGCTCACCATCTAACGCAGTAACTTAGTAGGCACTATACTGGTTGTGTGAGTCCTCACTCACAATAGCCATAACCATGTTACTGAGTAGATAATTATATTCACTCAATAATAGAGATTTAGCTTTAAACTAATTTCTTCCAAATCATAAACTCCCTAACGTAAAACATAAATAACTCAAATACTAAGTAAACTCTATCCCTCTAGTTTGATTATACTTCCTTGAATTTAAGATATGTCTTTAAGTGAAAAAATTGTAAAACACAACGTGTTTATCTTTTTATGTGGTATATTTACTCTGATGACTGATTTTATAATTTATTCTGTTGCTCATAATGCTATACCGCATAGCTGCTCACCTAACAAAGTGATCCATACAGTACTACCTGACACTAGTCAGACTCATACCAACACAGTAAGATCTCGTAATACAAGCAAGCTAACTTCGCGGTCATTTATACTGTAGTACAATACATATCTGCAGTGGAGGTGGTAAACTGGGTCGAGTTAACAGTGCTACATTGCTCAAGGGATAGAGATTACATTTCCTACAGTGATTTGAGTGACGTCACTGAGTACACACAAGTATTAACAAGAAAAATATAACTAAGTAACGGCTGTAAATTTCACGAAAAAAATCAAAAAGAACAATATGGATGTAATCTCTCACAAAGAATAAAAATTAAAACTTGATTACGCACTAAGACATTGACTCGCGATGAGCGCCAAGAAGCCCTTCCACAACGGATTGAAGATTTCAACAAGTAAAGCAAGGGACTATGGCATCTTTTATCATAACAATAATAATAGTTTACTAACACGCAACCAGTTAAGCGACAAACCCATAATATACACGGAATATGCCAAAATATTATCACACACTCAGTATAGGACACAATTCCACGTACTTAATACCTTCTGCCTCCCCTCTTTTATTAAGTAGATGAGTAAACTGTATCACCAAACACCCTATAATTTCTTAGACCAACACACCTAACCCATGACAACGACCTACTCAAAACACACTCTTACAAACCACTCCGCCAGCAACCAATCGATCGTCAACTTTCCTCACCACCAGACCTGCACTATATCTGCTCATCACGACCGCTTATCGGTGCACTATACAGAACATTTATATACGAGTCAATTCGCTATATTACGGCGCGCCAACCTTCCTACAATACTATTGACCATTCTCATAACAATGGAATTAATCTGTCAACCTTTTCTCTAATTCTAAACTCTACATATACACTGTTTTTCTATCTGGATCGTTCTGAAGCGCTATCTATATAATATCGATGTTTTCAACAACATCTTCTATTTCTACTCAAATATCCAGATATATTCTTCACTTTTCTTCTTCTATGATTCTTTATTACTCACTTTACCGCACTACGCTTTAATCATAACTCATTATACACCTACGTTTCACTTTTTCTTATATCTTTCTCATTGACTTCCCTTTATGATACTATTACAATACCACACCCTTCATTCACTTATCAATCAACCGCATACACCTAACTATACTTCAATTCTCATTGCATTCACATATTCGTCTCGACATACTCATTCTCCATCACCATACCCTCATATTAACGATCATACTTACCCATACTACTATATACCTTATTCATTCCTAATCTCTGACCTCTTTGACCTTTCTACACCTTTTAATAACGTAATATGATAATAGCACAATGCTATCGTTCTCCTCACTACCAGTATCCAGTTATATATCACCACACATTCTTCATAATTCCTCTTTAATACTGTCATACTAAATATACTCATAATCTAACTACACCTACACTTTAATTAACCTACTCATACACTCATTTCTTCTCATACATACCTCATATGCATTATTATGATGAATTTCACTAACCAGTCAACACCCACTATACCCAGTTACCATCGGAGGGTCGTAGTGGAAAAGCCAAAACGGAGTGGCGTCCCCCTACCTGCAGGCGTGCAACTCTTGTGTCCCCTCATTCCTATCCTTAATCTTGACCCGAAATCTCTCACAAACAACAAGACCCTCTACAGCACAATCAGCTTACGACTTATGACTGACCATCAGTCATCTCTACTGAACTTCTCACACTCTCCCAGTCAATACTCCCCGTTATTTTAAAAAACTGTGCAGTACTTATTCTCCAAAGAATTGTCAGTCTCTTAAACTCGATGTGTGGTTGCTCTTAGTCGAATGTGCTTGAATCATTTCTCTACGTATATCGATACTTAAGCTCTCATATTCTCATCTTATTATCATAAATTATTTCAAATTATACAAACTGATATTCATCATTATAAATTTACACTTATAAATCGCAAGTATGTTGTTCCTTGCACCAATTTCTAGATCTCTCTCGCTCTCACGTCGATTCATACACTGGATAATGAGACTCATGATAATTGTGAGTGGTTTAAGGGTCGTCTTCGCTTTATATGCCACTTGTAGCTTCCGCTCGTGAAACTCTCTGTAATATACTTTGTTCCCATGCCTCAGAGAGAGTTCTTTCTCCTATTTTGGGTACACTTAAATGCGACAGACGATTAGCAAAAGTGTTAAGGAAAGGGTACCTCGAACCATATTACCAAAAATTTTACCTCCTCTCACCTCTCTTGTTCAAACACACTTACCCCTATACTTACCTGTTTCTTTAGCACATGCATTTCACGAGACAAAAATATGACTAGTGCTACACCCAATAATCAACATCATGGACCTCTGGGCCCACCTCTCTGAGGCTCCACTCTCAGATCAGGTCAATGACTTTTATCTTCTCTTTTAGCATTGTGTCCATAATAGAGAGGTGTGAGTAGTAAGTACACTGCTGTTTAAACCAACTAATTTAAATTAACATATCTGCCAAATTTTATCATCGCTCGGTCCGCCCCCTACTCTACCTTCTTTTCCTTCTCATCGATATTACGATAGAGACGGCACAATCTACACACATATGGTATAGATCTCTCTTCTATTTGCAGTCGGTTATTCCCACTCGCTGCTCATGTTTACTCAAAACCTTCACATTTATATTATAATTAATAGTGATATAATCTCGAAAAGTATATCAGGAAATAACACCACTAGATTATCATCTCTTATTTCCCTCAACAATAGGGCCAAACACCATTTGTCTCTATAGTAATTAATTTACACTTATATATATACATCTTTGCATTCTCATTATCCATAATATAGGTGAACGCGATTTTCATATATCTTTACACCTAAATATCACTCATATTTATCCATATCATATATATATATTAAACACTTTATTGTTTACAACTATAAATACTTTTATCCTATTATTATTATATTTAATCCCTCCATTGTTTGAAAAGTGCTATTATTTGTATTATAATATAAAACTGTTATCATTGAATGGTCTCACTGAATACCCTATTGCTCTCTCTCTCTTATACTCACTTTCGCTCAATAAATATACCGTTTCATATCCAACCTTCGTAATATTTCATCAACACCTTCTTGCTTGCCTATAATGCCTCCCAGTATCTACTAATCCACACACACTATCATAATAGCCTTATTGAGTTACTCTCATATATAACATCAAAACTCATAAATAATCTCTACTCATA
Organism: Trachelipus rathkii; assembly: GCA_015478945.1. Classification (NCBI taxonomy): domain Eukaryota; kingdom Metazoa; phylum Arthropoda; class Malacostraca; order Isopoda; family Trachelipodidae; genus Trachelipus; species Trachelipus rathkii. Next base: position 8,195 of record JABUQX010106940.1, on the reverse strand, counting down.
CCTCGGTATTATGTTCAAACTCCTCACCATATACAAACTTGAACCATATAAAATATACTTCATTTACTCTTTACCATAACATTCATACTATATCTATTACTTGCTAGAATTATCGCTTTATTAAAATAATCTATGCAGGTGCTAATATATAAGTAATACTTACGTCTACTATCATTACTTGCTATAATATACTTCCCACCTTCCTTATTTCACTACCACTTCACTACTACTTAAACCATCCTTTTCCTACACTATCGACCTATACCACTCAATTATTCATCCTTTATAATACCTACATCTTATCCCTTTTACCTCCATTAAATTAACACTCCTATGTGACTACATAAATATACCAACAAGACACAATACTATATCCACTTAACATAAACACCTATAATTCACACAACCTCACCAGAGCTCACGATATACCTTTATCGATACTAAATAGTCACTCTGCTACACACTGAAAATAATAATTACTCATATGAGTGTGTATATACCTAATACGTAAATAAAAATAATATTATAATCATAAAAATACATTATACTTACCTTATGTTGTATCCTTTCACTCATGATATTTAAGTAATGATGAAAAATTAGTAAAGAAAAAACGTACTTTTTTCTATATGAGTAAATACTCAAACTGATATACCTTAATTACTTATAAACTATATTACTGTTGTGAGTATTATGTACTATATACTCTACAGCTACACCAACCAAAGGTATACTTACATACGCCTTATACTACCCTGTATCTAACAGTGAGTGTCAATATCATCTATACACTCATAAGTGTCGTATACTATAAGAAACTAACTACTCTAGCTGGATCTATTATTTAACCGGTTACACTTCACAGTGAGAGTGAGGAGTAGTGATAATAACACATTTAGTACAATTTAATTGACGAAAGGATAAAATACATATTAATTACCACAGTAGATGTTATAACTGTATAGTTACTCAGATAAAGGAAAAATATATGTATAATACAATAAAAAATAACTATAAATATATATTATATATTACAAATCGAACATCTCTAAATTATAACACTATTCTTAGACAGACATGCCAAGTACACTACAGCATATGTGAGCTACAGACACACACCTGAATGAGACAAGGACATAAAAGAAAACAAGATTATCGTAACACATATTAGTTCAAAAACTACTATTTATAAAAACACGAGATTCGACAATAAAGCATTATATAATGCAACTAGAAAAAAAACAAATACTCACAATCAAACAAATATTCCATTTAAAACTATTTATCTAAACTCTAACTGTTATCAAACCCCTCCTTTCTACACACCCTAGTGACCACAATTAAATACATACTCTACTCCCAATATCCAAGCATCTCCTTCAACATCGTTACGCTCTTAACCGATAAATCTCCTCATCAAGAAACTCCAAAAATAGTACGTGCGTGAGCGTTCCATCTAAAATAGCTGCTCAGGGTCCACCCTCCACTCAATTCTCCATCATTCTAAACGCTAATTATCACTTTGCAACCACCCCCGACTCACCACTGTCTCCTCCTATAATACACATCTATTCCTCATCTGTAACATTATATAACCACACTTAGCTATAACACGACACGCGGAGACTATCTACGTCAGCTTAATATTTGCTTCATAGACACTTCACTCCGCGCCTTATTATACTTATAACAAAATCCATAAAGTATCTAAAATCTTGGACACCAGTACACTCCACAGGTGTCTACTATCTTAGGTCTCAAATCAACAGCATAACCCATAAATACTCTCAGTCACCTCTCCATGTATCATTTCGGATTCGGATTTCTCTCCCTACTAGCATCACCACCTATATCATACTTTAGTCACAATGTCCACCCCTCAGGACGCTTGTCTCCATATTTATGAGCACTCTCAACCTCTATTCCAATTATACGGCCATGCCCTTCGCGTGATATATATAGAGCATACACTAGGTGAAACTGACTCCCTGCTGAAGGACCTATCCCCTCCAATTTGGACTGATGTGATCTCGATCTCCTCCTAATCCCTCCAATAAGTATACCTCGCACACCTGGATACTATTCTGTATATTCAAACTCGTAAATACAGTTACTCGACAGTCCTACACGAGCATTCCCTCCCTAAAACGCACCTTGTTACCTTCAGTTCTCCTCAAAATAGCACACTATAACTCGCACAAGTACAAATTAAAGTGTCCTCATCGATGAATAAATCTCTGATGTCAGCACTTATAAAAAAGTACTATACCTCTATATCATTCCCATTTTTAAAACCTTCTCTTTACTTTAAAAGTGATTCCACTCTTGTTTCTCTAACTCTGTTTGAACGACAATACAATCCTCATTACTAACACAATTCTCCTTATAACTCATCACGGACTGTCTTCAAAACGTAATATATATATATCCTTTTTTCTTTTTAAGTTCAATCCAAGCTCAATTTCTTTAATTGTTAGTTGGTTTTTGCCTCTTATTCATAAGGAATGAATTCCTATATAAATATATATATAATATATATTATATATATATATATATATATATATATATATTATAATATATATACGTATATTATATATATATATATATAATATATAATATATCATAAAATATATTATAAATATATATATATATTATAATATAATATAATATATAATTATATATATATATTATATATTGGTTTATTTATTATTTATATTAATCATATAATATATATATATACTATATTATATATATATTATAATATATATAAATATATAACATATAAATATAATATAAATATATATATTATTATATTATATTTTATTATTTAATCTCACCAAATTGGGGATAAGGTGCTGTACAAGCATCACTCACGTGAATATATAATAGAAAAGCAGTAGGAAGAACTATATGAACAATCACGTCGAAAAGAAAGCCTCAAGTCATTATACCGCCCACCCTTCATAGCTGACCATTTAAAATTATGAGAGCTACGCACAGAACAGAAATATCCACCTTAAGTAGCATACATGGGAACCTCAGTCAGATACGTAGACCTCACGTACACTTATATTAGCGATAAATCGTCTCACAATGTAAGGGTTATTCCCCTGGCCAGGTGGGGCCACAACCATGCCCTATACAAAAAACTACCTCACAGTTCTTCTCCTAATCTATATTAGCACCTTTTTCTCGCCCTGCCAACTAACTAATTTTCTCTCCATTATGACATATTCGTTCACCGATCTACAATCCTCACTTCTCTTCGGTCTCTCCAGCCGGTACGGTTCCTAAAATACACACTTCATTCACTTAATTTTACATTATCGCTAACCAACCGATACTTTCATTCATCCTTTTCCACTATGACAAAAATACCTAATACTCAACATACTTTCATTTATTACTATCTCATTTACCCCTTTCTCTCATCAATCACTTCTCAATCAAACTCAACTTCTTCTAATTACGTTTCATTCCTCACTCATATTTAACTTTAAAATTCTATTCACCACCTAGCTAATGCTCACCTATACTTATATGAATTTATATATATGTAATTTATATACGGATTACTGGAACAACATAGTAACTTATTTAGATCTTATACTTACTTATAATTTCACCTCATATAGATACTACTACATTGATCTCATATAGTACTATCCAATTACAATTAATAACACTAGGTTATAATAACATATATATACATACCTTCATGTAAGTATATCATCTAGCGCACTTCAAGATTACTTAGTCCCTTTATACATTACTACACCAACGATTTTAAATTATGAGCACCAGTCAACACTTTCTACTCCATTCTCACACTATAAATAACTTTTACTAACATTAATACACCCTCACACTCATCATGCCGTTATATCATATCTTATCATCATAACACATACCTCATATAATATTATATATAATATTAATATAATATATAATATATAATCTATTAAGTATTAAAACTATAAAATATTGGAAACTGTTTTAAAACTTATTGTTATATTAATAATATTATTTTCTATTGAAGAATAATGGTTTTCTTAATGAACTTGGTGATTTGTGAGTATAATACTATCAAGTTTAATTACATGCTTAAATTTATTATTTAGAGATAGAATTGTTACTTATATCTTTATACTAATTATTTTCAGTGACCACTACGTCCATTATAGCTTATAGTGAGGTTATAATTGTAAATTTGATTTTCTTATATGAAAGTTATAATCTCTCTACAAGAACTCTAAGTTTATAATATAATATAAAATTTTTTAAGTACCATAGGTAGTGTAAATTATCACGAAGCTGATAAATGAATATTAATATAAAATGATATATAATATTTATATATTTTATAAGTTAATAGCATTAAGAAATAGTAATGTCAATAAAATGAAGAAAAACATAAAAATAATTTAATAATATTAAGAATTAAAATTAGTTATTAAATACTATTCAATTCAATCTTTCAGTTGTCATAATATAAAAATTAACCTCATAATAGTGACAGTATAATTCCACTAGAACTTAAGTAATATAATTATGATTCCTTAAAATAAAGCTGAAACTGTAAAATTATAATAGTCAAAGATACTGAATAATGCTACTGATAGGCTAATAGGATAAGTAAGTATTTTCTATTTAAATACTGTGAATAAGTATATTTTCTTAATTTTGTTTTCAGAATGACTACGTCAGTATAGAATGCCTCTGAAGTTTGGAAATAGATTTGGAAGTATTTCGTGACAAAAACGACAGCTGACAACCAGTAATAATAAACTAAGGTAATTAGTTATTATACTTAATTATATTCGAGATAATATGATAAATATATTATATGAGCATAGTATATATATAATTAAAAATAACTATTAAATTCCTACTTACATTAGTGTCTTAATCATATAATAAATTCACTGTTATTAAGACACTATACACTATGGTCTAGATAGTCTAGTGCATATAGTGAATAATTAATATTAAAATACTTAATAATATAGATACACAACTTTGTTTGCAAATATCGCTGAAAAATCAGTTATGAGCGTACATCATTTTTTTTTTTTTTTTTTGCTTAGTGTTCTGAGCTTATACCCAATTGAGTGTTCATGTAGCCAAAGTTATTTATTTTTAGTTAATTAACGCTCACTATAATTATGATTAGCTAAACTGAACAGCAATGAAGGAAATTTTCTTTCTTTTTGAGTAAAGAAAGAGATTTGTTCCTCTGTTTGTGACATTCCTTTTTCAGACTTTTTAAAAAAGAAATTAAATTCGTCGCAGTTGCCCAAACCGTCTCTGAACCACGATTCTCCTCCTCCTTTTATGTGCACAAATTTAAAATGGATTTAAACATCCCGGTTTAAAAAAATAAAAAATAAAACCAAAAACAACTGTAGCAATACACACACACACACACATAATAATAATAATAATAATACACACACACACACACACCTATAATCATAATCATAATCATAATCATAATCATAATCATAATCATAATCATAATCATAATCATAATAATAATAATAATAATAATAATAATAATAATAATAATAAATAATATTTTATTATTATTATTATTATTATTATTATTATTATTATTATTATTATTATTATTATTATTATTATTATTATTATTATTATTATTATTATTATTATTATTATTATTATTATTATTTGGCAAAAAAAGAGCAATTAAAAATATATTATTTGGCTTTCCATTTATTTGTAAACAGTCGCCAGACAATCAGTGAGGTCTGCCTTACTCGTGTTGTAAATCTATACCACAAAATATTGAGTCATCGTTTAATCTTTTTCTGGAATTTAAATAAAATGTTTTCAATATTCAACTATACACACACACACCTACTATATATATATATATATATATATATATATATATATATATATATATATATATATATATATATATATATATATATATATATATATATATATATATATATATATATATATATATATATATATATATCTGATGGTAAAAGACTTGAGGCTTACATTTTTTCTACCAGAGTTGGTATTAAACAGATCCATATTAAGATCCATAGCCAATATGTCTCGATAAACGTCGTCTGGAAAGTGTGTGTTGATAGAAGTGAGAAATTGAGGAAAGAATGTTCCACTTTACCAGTGAGGTAGATGAAAGAATGAGCATAGCTTTTACGTCTGCGGTCAGAAAACTGGACTGAGAATGGATGAGGCTGTGTGAAAAGACAAGTTCCACGAACTCTCCTCTAAAGTAGAAGGTATTTGACCAGACCACCTTCGAGTTCTAAAGAGCAGTGTCCATTGTAATGGCGGTAATATAAGTGGTGCAATATATATATATATATATATATATATATATATATATATATATATATATATATATATATATAGTTGAATATATATATATATATATATATATATATATATATATATATATATATATATATATATATATTGCAAATATTGTTCTCAAACTATTATTGTAAATTCTTAAAAGTTTAGGATTTCTCTATTAAATGATATGGATTGCAAAATATGGTGAAAATGTTAGTGATAATATTTATTTAAAACCTACACAAATCTTATTCCTTCCTTCATCACATGATATATTTTTTAAATATCTGTCAATAATGTTTCTTTTCAAAACTTGAGTATATTTTTTCGTTCAATTCTGGTTTGTTAAGTTTTTCTTTTCTGATCACTTTTGAAACAGACTTTTAAATCAAATTCCTTTTCAATATCCCAAGTCTTACATTAATTTGATGATTGAGGTGACTAAATTTAATATTCATCAATAAAGTCGATCGCAGCTTTTAAACTTACATGAATGAAAAATCGCAACATCTTTAAACCGTATGAAATCGCTTTTGGATGAAGGAATTTATATCTTTGCAAGATATTGGGTCAATAAATAAAACTACCAGTTTATTTTTCACTGATCATTACATTAATCATCCCTTTCTAACATGCTTTCTTTTATATAGAAAAGTGACCTGATGGAAGAGGAATATTATTTTTATTATACCTAAAATGGATTTCTAGAAAGCTTGATAGTGGAATGTATTTTCCCTACAAAATTTTCTTTATGACATTTCTTTATCAAGCAAGCTTTCACATGAAATTTTTTATTAATTCTTCAGGTAGGGATGAGGTCAGTTTTTATACATATCAAGCAAATGAGATGTCGAGGAAAAAAATTAACTTATAGAACACCAAAGAAGCTTGTGTAGATATTTACAAAATATCTTACTAAAAAAACACTAGTAAAGGAATCTCCGAAATTATTAAGAAACAGGAAAGTTCAATGACTTTATAGTTGTATGTAAAGAATTCGTTGAGTAGATAGAAAAAGGAATCAAGCTTTTAAGTCATTTTGATATCGGCCATATTTTCCCTATCTCAAAGAGAGAGAGAATAGAGATAAGATGGAAGTTTATACTCAGGTAGAATATAATATCAGCTGCTAGGTTGGCAGCTTTTCAAAATGAAACTAATAATGTAAAGTAAAGTTGAGGTCATTGGCTTATGAGTGAGAAGATTTAAGTGATGGAGTGGTATGTAGGTCATTATTAAACAGAAAAAGAGGGTAGAAGATAGTATTTCGCTCAAGTGGAAAACTACAAATTTTAAATAAAAAAAAAAAAAAAAAACGGTGGCCAACTGCTACAGATGCTATAAGAATGCTACAAGAACGTAAACTGAATAGAAATTGGAAAAAGACAAAGGTAACAAAACTTGATGAAAAAAAGCAGACTGTCCACCAGAAGACGCCTAACGTTCGATAACAGATGCAGTCTCATCAGCAGTGGCAATAGACTTGAAAACAATAATAAGGGGCTGTGGGGGAGAAGAAGAGAAACTATTTGTGGTATCTTCCTCAAAGCTTTCGAAAGCAAAAGTATGAGAACCATTTAAGGTGATTTTTATTTATTTTATAAGAGAAATAAGTGTGAAAAGTGTTGCGTATATAACGGTGTAAGTTCTGGAGGGGCCTGTACATAGATGAGGAGCTAAGTGGTAGAGTCACCACATAAGAGACGAAAATGTAACGACCTGTCCAGATTACCTTAAGACCCCCCCACCTCCCAATGTCCAGTGAGATATCTTATATAATTTGAACGACGTTTCACTACAACTTCTAATATATATCCAATATATGAACGAAGTACAAC
>JABUQX010106939.1:5000-22002 GCA_015478945.1 Trachelipus rathkii | reverse complement strand
TACTATATATATATATATATATAATATATATTATATATATATATATAGATACTATATATATATTTATTATAATACATTAAATATAAATATAACTATAGATATATATCATATATATATAATAATATATAATATTATATATATATATATATAATATATATATATATATATATATATATATAATAATATAATAGATATATATATATATATAAGCAACCTCTAGTTATAAAATAAATAATTACTTAATTTTTGTATTCTGCCGGAGCCGGAGCAGCCCTTTTTGGCGGCTCCGACTCCGGCCTGCCGGTCCTCCGGTCCAGTCCCCCTAAAACATCGTTCTCGGCCTCCGACTCCCGCTCCGAGATCCCCAAAAAATTTCGGCATCCCCGGCTCCAGTCCCCTCAATAAAGTTCTCCTCCCGGCTCCCACCAAAAAACCTTGCCGCCCACGCACAATATAGATTATACTAATATATATATAATATATATAATATATATATATATATATATAGATATATACATATATAGATATATAATATATAATATAATATACATATATAGTATATATATATATATATATATATTATATATATATATTATATAATATATATATATATATATATATATATATATATATACTATAAATATATATTCAAGAATATACTTTAAAGGATTTACATGGTTCTTCGATATGATGTTTGTGGAACATCATGTAAATACTTTTTAAATATATTCTTGCAAATTTATTGATATTAATATAAAGCCATTCTAACAGACTAAAAAAATTCTCGGCCAAAATATATATATATAAATAGATACTAATATTACTATATCACTATATTAATATAAATAGATATATATATACATATACCTATATATACTCATATATATAATATACGTAAGTTATACTTATATAGATATTATAACCATATAAATAAGTATAATATTATACCTCCATATTCTAATAGATTATATCAGATATACACTATATATACTATATATATAATATATACTTATAAATATAAAAACTAATATATATATATTATTATATACTATAAATATTTTAATATGATATACCGTACATTATATATATATATATAAAATTATTTAATCAATTATATGAAAGTACTCTATTCGACATTTCTTCTGATGTTTCACAAGTACATATCGGAAATACGAACAGGTTCTAAAAAATATAAAAAATAACAAACTATAAAATAATAAAAAGTACAAATACTAAATCAAAAAATAAACACTATCAATTAACATAATTATCCAAAAAAAATGCATAGAGAAATTGTTATCCTGTTGAAAAAAAATGTATCACTAAATCTTTGAAATAGATAAAAATATGATTTTGGACTTTTATTTATTGTCCTTTTTACTGTGTTGAAAACTGCAGAGATGTTTACTTATGTTATATTAATACCACATTCAGCCACCAACTATATTAATACCTATAAAATATAAAACGTGATTACGTTCTAACTGTACTATGTTTGTGATGTTCAGAATGCTGAGACTTTTTTTTACCTGTAATTAGAAATAAGGCCTAAAATATTTTAATACCCAATAACATCTCCAAGAATATAATTTTAAAAGTATTAATGATGCCACACAAACATCATATGAAGACCATGTAAAATAACTTTTAAAATATATTCTTGATATATAATAATATATAATATATATTATTTGAAATAAAGAGAATAAATGATTGTTATATATTTGTAGGAGGAAATACTGCACACCATCGGTGAGTCGGAAAACAAGTTAATGCAAAACAAATTAGTTAAAAGCCTGTTACGTAATTTGATCCTTTATTTTACAACCGGATATATTTTTGATTATATTGATCCAGTAATGACAGCAGAGAAATATTTAAAATTAGAAATAACTAATATCTTTTATCAGGACTCTAAACTGTGGCTATTTTCCAGAAGTTTAGACCGCTCTTATGTGATAATATTTCCATGAACTCTGTGAGAAATCCTGATATTCGAGTTCCCTTATCAAGGGGTTGATGGTGTGAAGCTAAAATTTTTGTATATGCATTGACTTTCATTTTCGGAATCTCCCTTACATTAGCAATAAAGGGTCACCAAACGTGATGCAATATAAAAACATCCTTAAAAATTTACAATTTAAGGGCAACTTTGAACCGTTGCTTGCGAAGAATTAAATTGGGTTGCCTGATGGAAATGTTTTGCCTCTAAGGGCTTTCCAAGTGATTTAACTTCATTGTTAATTGAATGATTCTATATTAATGTTTGCAATATCTGGTTAACAATGGTGTTTTATAGTTTTGTTAAAGTTTATATAAGAAAAATGCTAATTACCTGAGGTTATTAATAAATCTATCTATCTATCTATCTATCTATCTATCTATCTAATCTATCTATTCTATCTATCTATCTATCTAGCTATCTATCTATCTAATCTATCTATCTATCGATCTATCTATCTATCTATCTATTCTATCTATCTATCTGTCTATGAACCTATCTATCTATCTATTCCTATCCTATCTAATTATCCATCTATCCGCTCCGTTTTTTACTGCTGTTCATGAGTCTATCTATCTATCTATCTATCATCTATCTATCTATCCATATCTATCTATATCTATCTATCTATTAATCTATCTATCTATTATTATATTATTATATTATCATTATTATTATTATTATTATCTATATTTATTATATTATTATATATTATTATTATTATTACTTAATTATTATTGATTATTATTATTATTATTTATTATTATTATTATTATATTTAATTATTATTATAATTATTATTATTAAATTATATATTATTATTATTATTATTATATGATTATGATTATTATAATTATTCTTATTATTACATGATGCAAAAAACTAAACATAATAAAAAATAGTCTGGAATTAATAAAAATTTGCGAAACCCAAAGAAAGTTATAAGGTTGCCAATTAAACTGATTGTAAAGAAGTTCTAAGATTAAATAGAAATATGTTGGTTAATTTGAAAGACGCGTTAAGCCAAATTAATCTAGCTACATTCGGTATTATAATGGACATAATAATATTTTAAGTAAAGAAGAAACTGCAATGAACTAGCTAAAACTATACTAAAACGATGCATAAAACAATAATAAAACTATTAAAGTTAAACAAAATAATCTAAAGGAAAAAAAAAAAACGTAGAAATAAAATAAGAAATGACCCTAGTAGAAATTATGCATAAAATTATTTGAAGCTGTAATAAATTTATATTAATCCCAAACAAACCTAATAAAATTTTATTGCCTTCTCCAGCTAGAAATGTCTGATGCTTTTAATGAGGTACTGTAACTCTTAAATTTGAAAAATTGTAGGCCAAAAATTGAAAATACTGCTGAATCAAAGAAAAGATTTTAGAGAATTATTGAGATTATGAAGTTAACAAGCCGAAAAGTCTTTAATTCAATCTTCTCAAACACGTTTCTTTTTGGTAACGTGCGCATGGTCTAGTGGTTAGATAGAGCTGACCGGTTACTGTTTAACTCAGCGACGCAGAGTCCAGTTGAAATCCCGCCACTGATGGCAGATGTTAGAAATCTCCTTTAGGGCTCCTTTCTTGTTATTCGACTTCTCATCATTTCTAGTTTATTACCGATTTAATTTTGAATTAGAATGAAAGTTGTTTTATATTTTGAAAGATTTATTTTTTTGTTTTTACTCAATCTTGTGTCAAATCTGAAAAATTTGCTTTTTCAAAACGAGTACAAATATTTCTATAAACCTTGTTTTTAATCATTACAACCAATTTATGAGATTACAGTAGTATATTTATACTTCAAAAGTGAAATTTGAGAAAACATCATAAAAATTTTAGAAATTAAAATGTAATTTTTAAAAATTTTTAAAATGTTTAAAATGTTGTTGAAAGATGTGATTATCGTATTTATTTAATATGTAGATTTTTAGGGACCATCCAAACCGAACTTATATAAATTTTGCTGTTGATTGTAAGCGGCGCTACGTATATTAATCCAATTTCATATTTTAAATTAGGTGGCCGCCGGAGAGCTGATAACACACCACTGTAATCTATACATAACGACTTATTCTTGGCTTCTGGTCATTGTGATATGTTCTGTTACACTCGTTAATAAAAAGCAGCAGACTTTTAAGTTTGAAAAATATATAACTACACCGTTATAAGACAATGTACTGGCTATGTATCCTAAAATTTTCCGATCCCAATCCTTCAATTAATTGACTTGAAAACAGTTAGTCTCCATCCAGATTAAATTTAACTTCGAGGACCCCTAATAATTGGAAAAAAATTTCCTTTTTAGACATAAATTACACATTAATAATAACCTATGAACGGCTTGTAATATATCTATAGAAAACCAACTTTTTGCAAACAATATCTGCATTCATTTTCCTATTATCCACAATATATCAAACATAACATTATATATAATACTTTTTTACGTTTAATCAAATTTACAGATCCCCTAATTTACAGATCCCCTATATTATAGAAATGAAATCGACACAATCTATAATCAATTTCCCTCTCTTGGATATACCCTACATACCATAACAAGACAATACAATAAAGCTAAAAAACAATGTTTTAATAAATAATTCATTCATTTGTTTCCGTATTCTCAATCCTACCTCAACATAAATAATCCAATTTCATATTCTTTATTCAAAACTTAAATTTACTATTGCAAAAATTATTCATATTCATTAAATTTCAATTTTCCTGAGACTTATGGCCAGCGTAATTTTGTTCATAATAACAAAACTAAATCTGAACCGTCCGCGAGAGGGGCTATACTGCTTCCATGCGTTAGTTGCAGGCAAATTTATATAGGGGAAACTTTTAAAGACACTACCTTTTTCGACTAAATCAACATGCAACGGGACATTTAAAGGATGAAACCATAGCCAAATGGCATATAACCGGGCATATAAACAAGATCAAAATATTAATTCTGAAGGATTCCATCGTTCATTTTGTCCCTCTAAAATCAAAGAAACTGTAATAGACTTATAGAACCTTTATTTTATCAACATTCATTGCCTAACCATAATATTTCAGCAGGATTTTTAATTTTGACCAAAACACCATCAAAATTTATTGAATCTACGTTTGAATAGAAAAAAAATGCTTTGCTCATCGTACCACCTGCCCAACATCCTCCAATGACATAGCGTCCATTAGAATAATACATTTTAGTTGTTGTTTTTTGATTGTTCCTTGTGCTTGCACACTTGCATTTATATAAGTATTAAAAATTTTGAAAACCAATTCATTTATCTTCTTGCGTCAGAACGGCCAAGATTTCCTTTTGAAGATAATTACCACAAGTCAATTTAAACTTAGTTTGTGTATTTTAAATATTTCCCCCCCCCTTCAATTAAATTATAGTGGTTTTTAAATAATTATCATAATTTTTCAAATATTTAATATTATGCAATAGTACTCTAAAACAAAAAATTGTTTATATTATATATAATATATATACTATATATATTATATATATAGATATAATATATATATATATATATATATATATATATATAATAATATATATATAGATAGTATAAATTATTATATATATATATAATATAATATAATATATATATTATTAGTTATATATATATAATATATATATATATATATATATATATATATATATATATATTATATATATATACATACATATATATATATATATATATATATAAATATAATATATATATATATCATTATATATATACTTATATAATATATATATTATATATATATATATATATAGATATAGTATATATAGACGGTAAAATATGGCATAAGAAAGATAGTAAGAATGTTAAAGAAAAGAAACATATAATAGGAAGGTAAAGAATTAACTGCCTCTCCCAGCGATTGAACCACCCGTCATGTGCCGAGCTGAGGCATATACCCGTGCGTTACGACTGAGCTATCCTCCAAAGCACAAAAAACTTGGATTCAAGAAACAGTTATAAAGCAAACCGAGGCTCCCTTCAAGCGACATCACCAGGTGTCCAGCGTGTCCTATCCCTCGTTCTTTATAGGTAGATGTTTTATCCTGTCCATAATATCCAATTATATAAGATGTATATTCCTCAGGTCGCAACATCGGCGGTGGTTCAATCTCGGAGAAAGCAGTTATTCTTTACCTTCCTAATATATATATATGTTTTTTCTTTAACATCTTATATAATTGCATTTATATGCAATATTTAACATGCTACAAAATAAAGAACGAGGGATAGGACAGGCTGACACCTGGTGATGTCGCCTGAAGGGAGCTCGGTTGCTTATAAACTGTTCTTGAATCCAAGTTTTTATGGCTTGGAGGATAGCTCAGTCGTAACGCACCGCGTATATTGTCCTCAGTCGCAACATCGGTGGTTCAATCCCAGGGCAGTTAATTTCTTTACCTTCCTATTATATGTTCTATCTTTAACATGTATATATATATATATATATATTATATATATATAATATATATATATATATATATATATATAATATATATATATATAATATATATATATATATATATATATATATAGATATAATATAATATAATATATATATACTATATAATATATATATAATATATATATATATAGTATATATATACTATATTATATATATTATATATATATATATATATATATATATATAGTATATAATATTATATATATAAATATATATATATATATATATATATATATATATATATATATATATATAATATATATATATATTATAATAGATATTATATATATAATATATATAATACTATAATATTATATTATAATATACAGTAGTGTATATATATATAGACTATATATATATATAATATATATAATTATCATATATATATATATATAATTATATATATATATAAATATATATATATAATATATATAGTTTGCTTGTTCTGAATTTGAAAGCTATGGAATCTTTAAGTATATGAATTTATGTAATAATATTTGTAATATAATAATTTAATGAGTGAAAGATATTTAAATTCGGATTTTTTTTCTCGTTAATGGTAGAGGGGAAAATGCTGACAGAAAAATTTGCAAATCTCACGGAATTTTGGAGGGAGCCACTCCAGCCAATTGCTTCTTCTGGTTTGCGTAGACCCATTTCCAAGCTTCGAAGGCTTTGGCAAATAATGCGGGCTGGCTACAATATATCCCAGACCTTTCCGTCATCCATTGTTCAACAAGTGCCACAATCTTACTGAGCTTCCGTACCTAATACCACATAGGGAAAAGACAGCCATCTAAAGAAGAAAGCATCAATCTGAAGATGAGCAGGTCCGTTAAGATCCTGAATTAGAGTGTAGGTGAGAGAGAAACCCATATTTTCCCAACAGAAGACATCAACGCACCTCATCAGAGATCTTTGTCTACAAAGTTCCAATACGCGAGCTTTGACGTCGAGACACAAGCAGTGATTTGTTACGTGAAGAGTGTGAAAATCGCAAGTAAAGGAAACCTCAGCACTTTTTTTCAACTATTTTCACCAGTTAAGATGGCTTTTTCTTTTGCCACAATGTAACAGGTTTGTTTGAGGTACTTGGAGTGCTCTGTAACCCCTGCCGAGTGCATCCTCTTGCAGTTGATTGGTCATCAAAATAGTCTTCAAACAGTGCTACTTCATAACGGGAACAGCTATTCATCTTTTCCCGTGGGTACTCGTGCCGCTCAAAGAGGAACACAGCTCCTGAAGCTTATTCTTAAGTGCCTGAAATATCAAGAATATGATTTTGGAAAAGTTATCTGTGAAATTCGATAATGGTGGCCTTCCTGAATGGCGCTCCAATGCGGCTTTACCAAGTTTCCAGTTACTTTGTCGTCTGCGACCAGCAGAGCCTCCGCATAACATACCAAAGCGGAATTGTTAACGCGGACCTAGTTCATTGAAGTTGGAAACAATGTCAAATTGCCGGAGCCTACTGTTGGACTCCAGAAAATATTGTTTCCTCAACTACACATTAAAATTAGCCTGATGAAACAGATAAGGATTCTTCAGCCTTCATCTACCTGCAAGCGTTTCTTCCCTAAGCTGTCTGATGGCAGTGCGTTCCAAAGCTGGTGTCTTCGGTCGGACCAAAAAACAAAAAAGATAGTAGAGTGCAAAGAATCCCGAAGAAGCTGGCAAAGACAGAAAAAGGAGCTTTTAACATATTTCTTAAAAGATGTATCAGGAAAAGATGAACCTTTAGACACGAAGGGATATAAACTTACAGAGGCTAATTCATAATATGTGCACGTTAGATTCCAAATTTTGGCGAAGATATTACCGTTTCTATGGAGATCTCGCCCCATATATGATCTGCCTTCCTAGGCATTGATGAAAACATCCACTCTTGATTCTTACATCTGCGCATTTCACAAGGAAAGTGTGCTTCCTTCTCGTGATGTACTTGATTCAGATGACCAACAGAGGCCTGTCGCTCCTCTTCAGGCTCCAGAGGAACATCGGCGCTCTACAAGAATCAGGAAATCTGTGGATCGTTTCATATCTCAAGCATGGTGATTTTTCAGGAGGGTAGAATGACATATTATCTACCATTACAAAGGTGTGAAGCAGCTTGTTATATCTTATGTTATAATATGTTAATATTCTTTGATTATATTTATGTTTATTCATATTAGCTGTTAGTATTACGATATACTTGGATATGGTTAGTTCTAAGTTTGTTAAAGCCTAAATATAGTTATATTCAACAATTTTTTATATCGGAATTGGTAAATTTGTGAAACATCATTATCCTGGTCACATAAGTAGTGCGAAGCAAATATTAGCAAAAATTTTTCATACCTTCAAGGTATAAGAAAATTAAATTACAGTTGTTAACCCAAATACAAAAACGTGTTACTAGTGTAATTATTTTTAAAAATCATTGTGTTTATTAAAAAAAATATACAGCCACATTTTATATCACAACAATTTAGCATCATTGTTCAGCTTATTATATTCAATAAAGAATATGAAAATAATTTTCATCAGTTTGAACAGTCTCTGGAAGACGAGATCCAATATTGGAACCAGCATCAACCCCATTTTAGCCCACCTAAAAACAAACATAAAATTTTCATAATTTTCAACAATGCCGATCAGAAAAAACAAATTGTAGATTTTTCTTACAACTAGAAGGTTGGCGTTTTTCGTGTTGTTTTTGGTCGTTGTATGGTTTTTTCAAAATTTCATTTTTTTCCTTTTTTGCGGGGAATTTTTTAAAAAAAAACCTATTTTGAAATTTTGAGGGGACCAAAATTTTTTTTTTTTTTTACTTTTTTCCCCAAAAAACAAAAAAAACTTTTTCTATACAATTTTTTTCGACATGACTTCAAACTCGAAATATACAAAAACGGGTCTATACCTATGGACAGTTCGAAAGAGTTTTTGGAATTTTTTAGAAATTTGTGCTCAAGCAATGTCGAAATTCAAAACCCACTTTTTTGTTTTTTAAAATGAAAAAATGGCGATTTTTTTTCTGCTCACACGATCAAGATAAAATTTTCAGAGCCTATGTAGTCGGGGGTGATACACATTTTTATTACGATAACTTCTTTGTGTATGCAGCAGTTTTGGAAATATTCTTTGAAAAAAATTTCCAAAAAAAAAATATATTGGAAATTTTTCAAAACTTTTTGGTTGAGTATACAAAAAAATTATCTAAGTAAAGAAGCTCACACAATTGTACAAAGCTTTGAAGTTTTGAATTTGATCGAATGAGTAGGAAAAAAATATATTAATATTTTCAGTTTTCAATTTTTTTTTTTTTTTTTTATAAATCATAAACATAATCTTCTAATCCGATCAACATCAAATTTTCAGGGATTGTATGGTCGGGCGAGATACATCTTTTTTAGTTAGATAATACTTACAAAGTAGCAGCTTGCGATCAGTAATGTATGAGGTTATGAAAAGCCGAGGAATGTATGAGGTTATGAAAAGTTGTTGTTGTTGTAGTATGAGTTGTAGTAGTTGTAGTAACAATAGTAGTGGTATTTATTATTATTATTATTATATTATTATTATTATATTATTATATTATTATTATATTATTATTATATTAATTATTATTATTATTATATTATTATTATTATTATTATTATATTATATATTATTATTTATTTATTATTATTATTATATTATTAGTTTATATTAGTTTTATTCTTAAATATTATTAGTATTTATTATTATTATTATTATTATTATTATTATTATTATTATTATTATTATTATTATTATTATTATTATTATTATTATTATTATTATTATTATTATTATTATTATACTATATTATTAACCGCTTGTTATTTTTGTTATTATTTCTTTTATTAGTTTCAGTATATGTTTGGAAGGATTGAATCGACTATCATTTAGGAATTATTTCTTTGAAAATACCAGGATCTTTTAAATAGAAGTAGTAAGTTAATATAGACAATAGTGACCCATGTAAATCGATCTACTCTTTTAATAACCATATATGGTCATTATTAAATAAATTTTTTCCAATTAAAATAAAATTAATATCTCTTAAAATGATTGAAATTTCATGGCTCAACTTTAGTTTGATTAAATGCATTGACAAACAAACTTTTTTTGCAACTAAAATGAAAATTAATATCTTTTAAGATATTTAAAGCCTATTCTTCTCTTCTGAATTATACGCTTAAACTGGGAGAGAAGAAACATATATAAGAATAAATTTAAGAGGTTTGATACTTCTAAGGAGGTATGGGGGGATATATCGTGGCATTGTAGGGGACTTCTCTGTTAAAAATGATAGCACATAATGGATTAAGAGTGGTAGATGAGAGGGAGCTAGCCAGGTTATTTAATGAATATTTATTTCTCTTCTATTCATTCTAGGACGGTAGGTTTAGTCGGAAAGCTTTCAATGATTTACAGTGTACAGATTCCTATTAATGACTTTCATATATTTCTGCCCAACTACTTCAGATGAGATAAGGACTATAATTAGAAAATTAAAAGCTTCAAACGGTCTAAATAATTTGCTTACTAAATTTATAACACTTTTCTTGGATAATATTTCTATGCTAATTTCTGACCTATATATTTTGTGTCTGGAGCGTGGTACATACCCTGATGAAAGAAAATGTGCTAAGGGTGTCTCAATTTATAAAAATGGCGATGATTCCTTGCTACAGAACTACAGACCAATCTCTATTTTCAATATCAATGCTAAAATCTTTTAAAACTGACCTTTATAAGACTAGCAGGTATTTTTCTATTAACAGGATATTTTTACCAAATCAATTTTGGTTTACAAAATATAGAGATACCTCCCAGGCAAATATTTTGAGAAGTGTTATGCACTTAATGCTCATGCTAATAAAACTCACGTGATTGGAGTATTTTTTGACTTTAGTAAAACCTTTGCTACTGTGGAGTGTAGACCATGACATATTATTACAAAATTTACATAGATATTGCATTAGAGCAATTGCATATATTTATGAGATCCTAGCATTAATAATATAACACAATAATCAAATACAGGAAATTAAATCCTTTCCAATCTTTGTAACCACAGAGATGCTACAGGGCAGCTGTTTTGGTTCCTTACTATTTAACATCTACTAATGACTTGAACTTTTTACCTACTGTTGTTAAAGATATAATGTATGCAAATGATGTTGTTTTCTTTGCAGAGTCTTGATCCTTGGATTTGTTGACTATTTATTGAGCAAAAACTAGATAAAATCTGCTACTTGTATAGATTTAACAGGTTGGTTCTGAATACTAGTAAAATAAAACTTAAAATTTTTAATCCCCTTTCTTTTACAGTTTCTATTATTTTTCATAAATAGGGACGTAATTTCATTTGTGGATAGCTTCATATTACCCTGGAGTTGTTATGAATAAAAATTTGAAAATCATATGCAAGTTGATCAGGTATGCAAAAACACTGATACTGGTAGCTATTGAACACCGCATTAGGGACTACCTTGACCTCAAGAGCCCAAATTCAATGTAATATGCTTGTACTCTTTCTTGTTTACAGTAGTTGAGTCTTGGGGCTTTATATGGTGTTATCACTTAGAAGAAACCAAAAACAAGCAATGCAAAACAAATTAGTAAAAACCTCTTAGGTAAGTTGTATAATTTAATTAAAACTCGAGAGATTTGGATGAAGTTAGTTCTATTGAGGGCCAGAGAAATATATAAATTGAGAATAACTGATATCCTTTATAGGGCTCTAAACTGTGGCTATTTTCCAGAAGTTAGACCCCTCTTATTGATTATATTCTTCCACCTACCTGAGAAGGAATCCTGAATGATATTTGGGCTCCTTTTCGAGGCTGATTGGCTGTGGACTTGATTTTTTGATACAGACTTTCATTTTCGAATTCCCTTACCATTTAGCAAAAAACCACCCCAAACGTAATGCAATATAAAAATCACCTTTAAAATATATCGTTTGGGGCAATATTGAACGTTGCTGGAAGAATATATTTGGTTGCCTGATGAAAATGTTTTACCTCTAAAGGCTTTTACAATGTGAATTAACTTTCGTTATTAATTTAAAGATTTTATATTAATGTTAATAATCTTATTAACAATGTGTTGTTTTATAGTTTTTTAAATTTATATAAAGGAAGTTGTAAATTACCTGATATATCAAATCATATTTATCTATCTATCTATCTATCTATCTATCACTACTATCGTATCTATCATCTAGTCTAGCATCTAATTATCTATCGATCATCTATTCTATCTATCTACTAATCTATCTATCTATCTACTATCTATTATTTTATAATATATTATTTATTATTATTATCTATTATTATTATATATATATATTATTATTATCATATTATTATTATTATATTATTATTATTATTATTAGTATTATTATTATTCATATTATATTAATTATTATTTTTATTATTATTATTATTATTATTATTATTATTATTATTATTATTATTATTATTATTATTATTATTATTATTATTATTATTATTATTATTATTATATTATTATTTGTATTATTATTATTATTATTATTATTATTATTATATTATTATAATTATATATTATTATATTATTATATATTATTATTATTATTATTATTAATTATATTATATTATTTATTATATTATTATGTATATTATATATTATTATTATTGTATTGTTATTTTATTGTTATTGTTATTGTTTGTTATTATAATTATTATTATATTATTTATTATTATTATTATTATATATTATTATTATATATATTATATATTATATATTATTATATTATATTATATGATTATTATTTATTATTATTATTATTATTATTATATTATATTATAATTATTATTATTATTATTATATTATTATTATTATTTATTATTATTATTATTATTATTATTATATTATTATATCTAAACATAATAAATAAATATTCTGAGAGGAATAAGCGTAGGTAACTCTAAGAAAGTTTATAGTGTTGCAATTAAACTTGATTGTAAAGAAGTTTCTAAGTTAAATAAAATAGTTTGGATAATTTGTAAAGAGGGTTAGCAAATTAATCTAGCTACATTCGGTTTATAATGGACATAATAATATTTTAAGTATATAATAAACTGTAATAAACTAAAGTAAACTATATTAAACGATGATAAACAATAATAAACTGTAATGAAACAAACTAAACAATAGCAAAGAAAAGTAAACTATAATAAACAAGAATAAGCTTAGGAAAATTATAATAGACCAAATTAAGTTGTAATAAATTATATTAATCCCAAACAAACTATATAAAATTTTTATTGCAATTGCTGTTGGTTTGGGATTTCTGCTGCTTTTATGGTAATTCTTAATTTGAAGCCTAATTAAAGATATAAATTAAAATATGCTGAATCTAACGTAGATTATGAGAATTACTATAATGAAATTTTTTGGGTGCAGATATTATATAGAAAAAAAGCAAAGAACTTCATTTTCTGTTATTCTACGTCATTATTTTCTAGTTTATTTTCGATTAATTTCTGCCAAGTATGAAGTTGTTATTATTTTTGAATGATTTATTTTTTTTGTTTGGTAATCAACCTTGTTCAAAATTCTGAAAATTTGTTTTCAAACGAGTACGAATTTTTTATAAATTTTTAATTCATACAACAATTTTATGAAGACTTACAGTATTTTTATACGTGAAAAGTGAAATGAGAAACATCATAAAAAATTTTAAGAAATTAAAATTAAATTTTTAAAATTTTTTAAATGTTTAAAATTGCTGAAAGTTTGATGAAAGAAAGAAAATGGTGTTTGTTGAAATTATTTGGTTAAATAGAAATAGTGTTGAAAAAATGAAAATGTTAGATTTTGTAATATGTGGCAGAAAAGTATGTGAAAGAAATGAAAATGGTAAATATAGTAAAACTTACAAAATAAGCTTAATTTGGAGAGAATTTGAATAAAATTACCTAATTTGATGAAATAAATATATTAAATATTTTAAAAATTGTGAAGGATTTTGTTGTTCTCTCATTTTAATCTATATTACATATATAAATATATATATATATATTATAATATATATATATATATATTATAGTATAATATATATATAGTATAATATATATATAATATATAGATATATATATATATAATAATATATATATAATATATATATAATATATATAATAATATATATATATATATATATAATATATATATATATAAATTATATGTATTTAAATAAATATAATAAAAACTCTTTTAATAGGAATATTAAAAACGTCACAAAAATTGTTACAAAAGAAAATTATAATTAAACATTTGTCACAACAATTTAAATCCTTACTAAGCAATATTCAACGAAAAAATATTGAATATCGTTCAATCAAAATTGTTTAAGAAATAAAAATGATAAATATGGTAAATTTTATAGTTAGTGAATTTGGTGATATTTGAAAAATTAGTTAATTTGATAAAATTAGTTAAAATAGTAAGTAATTTTTTATTTATTAATTCAAGCATATAACAACCCAAGTTTAAAATTTAGCATTATTTTCTAATTGCTTTTCTGTATAAAGCCAAAAAAAAAATAATATCATTATCGTCAAACTTTGCTTTTGTTACCTTGAAATAGCTGTTTTCAAACTGATCTATTTTATTAATAAATTTATAATATTAAATTAATATTCTTTTAAATATTAATATTCTATTATTAATTAATATTCTTTTAAATACACAACATATTTTTATTTCATGAACGTTCTAGCATATTAAAGAACGTAAATAAATACAGAGAACGTAAAGCTCAAGTATTAATAGTTTAGTTCATTTAGTTCATCAGTCTTCTTGTAGCTTAACAAGTGGAGATACATTGCCCTTGATATGTGCATTCAGCCCAGTTGGCATTAAGGGGTTGCAAATATCAGTCAGACGCATTTTTCTTTTATGTCTGCGGTGAATTTATGAAACTACGCAAAAAAAGTACCCCGTGAATACATACGACTAAAATGGTGTGGGTGGATTGTAGTGGTGCGTGTGGGTGTGGAAAAAAAACAATAAGAGACAATTTTATGACAATGACGATAGTTAAGGAACGCAAGGTGCAATTGAAGAGCACCACTCCCACAAATACAATAAACTCTAAATATATATACACAACCTATAATAAATTTAAATAATATATATATAATTATATTTAATAAAATCGTTAAATATATAATATATAATAAATATATATAATAATAAATAATAATATATATAATAATATTAAATATATATAATAATTAATAATATATATATATAATAATATATTAATATATATATATAATAATAATATAATATAAATATATATTTATTAATACTGTTATATATATATACAATAATAAATATAATTATTAAAATATATATATATATATATAGAATAATATATATATATATATAATATATATAAGCATAGGTGGCACGATAACCGAAAAATGTCTAATAGCAGATAACGATAAATCATAACTCGAAATACCTAATATCATACGAATAAACCGATATCGATAACTCGGGATAAAAATATCGCCGATAAGTCGATAACCGATAAATCGATAAATCCAAAATTTTTATTTATTTCATGTTATTACAAATACAATCTTCCAATAAAAACACGGGTTCTTTTTCTTTAAGAAAATGTTAAAAATAGATTTATTACATCTTCTTCTATTTTATAGATTATTATATAAAATTTTCAGTTTTCTTACCGACACGTAACCAGAAAATATGGGAATGTTGCTACTTTCTTCAGATACCCTGTAAAGCTATTGATATGTTATTAAATAAATGTAATTTTTTACCTTTGGTCGCAATGATTATAATACAAATTTGATTATCTCCATTTATGTTATACATACGATGTTGTATGTAAAAAGCAAAAGATAAAGGTAATAAAGGAATTGAAATGAAATCAAAGAATTATTTAATGACAATATCAACATTAAAAATAATAAATACTAGGTTCTGGCCTTCTGCAACATTTGTATGTTCCCCTAAACATGAGCAAATAAAATTAGTTCATCTCTCAGAGAAAGTTATACTACTTGGATCAGGGTACGATATCTTTGCAATGGAGAACAATCATCCACCGCAGAACTAGACGGCATTGCAGTATTGTACCTTATAAAGAATCAATGGAGCCCCTTCATTGTTAAAAGCCAGGTCTGACAGGCTGTCTGTCGATTTCGCCTGCAGCCATTTATTTACAATGAGAGCAGCTTTACTCTGATTGATTTTTGATACCGTTACTGAGTAAGTTCAGGCATAAACATCAGCCATCACAGATCTCAGTAGTAGTCCTCTTTCCATGTCCCTCCCTCGCTGCGCTGGGTAAATCTTGATTGCTTCTCAGATTCAGTACACCGCAAAACTGCTTCAACACCTTCTCTCCATCAGGGCCTTGACTCTACTTTTGCCATTGTTTCTTCAAAAGCCCC
>JABUQX010106938.1:0-17500 GCA_015478945.1 Trachelipus rathkii | reverse complement strand
GGAACAAATGTCATCAAGTTTATGACAAACTTTTTGGCAGAGATATCATACTTCTTACATTTCCATTAATAATATATATATATATATATATATCATATATATATATATATATATAATATATATAATATATACTATATATATACTGAGTATTATATATATATTATAAATATATATATATAGATATATATATATATATTATATATATATATATATATGAATAATTAAAATATATAATATATTATATACCAACTATATATATATATATAATATACTAATATATATATATCTAATACATACTACTATATATATATATATATATATATATTATATATATAGATATTATATTTATATATATATATATAAATATATACTATATAATATATATATATATATATATATATATATATCCTAAGGTGAATAAAGAGCAATCAAATTAATATATCAATATTTAATAATAAATAAAAATATTGCAATATTTATTTTAGTTAAAAAAGTTTCCCCTCCAGGATATTACCCTATTCTAGGTGAATACTCTAGGTAGTGCTACCGCTGAATCAAGACGAGAGATCGAACCCTTACCCTTGCCTCTGGTCGCTCTACCGCGTTGTGCTATACTAAAAACCAACGTATACTTAATAACCGTACATATAGCGTTAAAATCAAAATGGATATGCTCTAGCGACGACGAACCTCAACTCCCAGAACCATAATTGATTCTTGTAAATAGATATAAATGTAAAGATACTCCCAGCTACATACCGATACAGGACCTATACTCAACGCTACGATTAACCTCTTCTCAAATACTACTCTTTAACTTCGCACCATTTCTACGCTTTCGCGTAGCGAGCCCGTCGAGCAAACTAGTATAACTAACATTCCGAGAAGAACACTGCGCGACCGAAACTTTAGGCTGCCCGCCCACACTCCAGCAACAACAAAATATCCACTCATGGCATTTAGCATCCCACGACTCACACGATATGCTTCTTTGCCATTTATCCCGCGACCATTCCACTTACAACACCAGCTCACAGTCGCGCCAGCGCATCAACAAAACCTACTACGCTATGAGCAGCAACGTAACATCAGCCTCTAACACGACACTCGCAGTGACATGCACGTCGCCATGAGTTGAACTAATAGCGAATCCTCATTATGTCCCTTTCTTAGTCCAAGACTGAGATACAAAAAAGACTGTCATTGCCACACTAATATTCACAACCAGCAACTTAGACATCCACTAAAGCTACAACTTCCCAAATGCGACAACAATAATAATATCCTACCAACCTTACATACTAAATTAATCATATACTCAATTAATCATTTCAATCTTAATTAATAATAATAATAAACAAACACGTACACTAACAACACATCAAATACATATTCCACCATACATTACATCTCGTTCTGCCACACGAAAACTCAAATGAGAAATCCTATAATTAACCGACCGCGCGCGTGTTTAAGGTGTGCTGAGAAGAATTGTATAAAAATAAGGACATAAACGTGTTATGGAGTTGTAGGGCGTGAATAAAGGAGTAAATGATTGAATAAACGAGTGTATTAAGGTGGCTTGGTCATAGGGAAAGGATGGATGATGGTCGGTTGGTTAGGTGACATGTATGTCAGTGGTGAGCGTGCTTTGGAATTGACTGGTTGGAAAGACCGAAGAAAAGTGGATGAGTCAGTAAAGAATGTCTGAAGGAAAGGAATGCGTGTTTGGCAGGGGGGGCGAAGAAAGGTGCATAATAGCAGTGAATGGCCAATTTTGTGAGGGGGGTATGGTTGTGGGTCTCACCCAGGATATGAATCCTACATTGACGAGATACCAGCGAGGGTCCGTCGCAGTCTTATGAGCCCTAGGGTGTTTTTTTTTTTTTTTAAAGTTGCAACGAGGGCTCAACTTAAGGGTATGAAGGGGATGGTAAGGGGAGGCTTTCCTTTCCACTTATGTTATGCTCTTCTACTTAACTATCCTATTTATGTGCATGTTACGCACCCTACCCCACATCTAGTGGGAAACATATAGAGGATAAAGAATGAAAGATAGAATTTATATATTTTAAACTACCATAAATGACAAAAGATCATTATTTTATTCTATTTTATTTTAAAGAATAAAAAAATAAATACAAATAAAAATATTATATACCTTCAGGTTATGCAAACTCTTTAAAAAAAAAAAAAAAAAAAAAAAAAACAAAAAAAAAAAAAACACTGCTTACCTTTAACTTATGCGAAACTCCAAAATCACAAAAGTCTACAAAAACATTCCAATCCATCCCCCAAGACTCTCTTTTTTCAACAATGCCTCTAAACCATTTGCCTTTGTAAAAACATACAACTCGCTGTAGAAAAAATTTATTCATAATTCGGCTATTTATGATATATAAAATAACCAACAAAAAATTAGTTCTGGAGATTGTTCAATTAAAAATTTAACTCCTTACAAAATAGAATAAATAATTATAATTTAAAAATGTAGCATACAACATACCTCCCCTTCTTTAGCACTATATGTATTGAAACTTTGCATTATTTTCCATTCTTGGTAAAAAGACCATTTAGAAGTCACTAAATTTCAAGAACTCTTTGTAAGATATCGAATGACGACCTTGGAATCATATCCTAAGAACGAAA
Organism: Trachelipus rathkii; assembly: GCA_015478945.1. Classification (NCBI taxonomy): domain Eukaryota; kingdom Metazoa; phylum Arthropoda; class Malacostraca; order Isopoda; family Trachelipodidae; genus Trachelipus; species Trachelipus rathkii. The sequence goes on along the minus strand of JABUQX010106938.1, from coordinate 14,851 downwards.
AAGTGTCTGCTTCCTCCACCTAAAAATTCAAGAATTTTTAATTAAAATAATAAAAGTAAATTAAACAGCCTTATTTAATTAAAACTACCACTGAAAAGTTGTGAATGGGTGCCGTATATATTCTATTCGATATAAGACAGTTCGAATGAATTTACCTATCAAGTAAGCCTCATCTAGTCTTCCTCCCAAACCCCCAACAACCCCTGAGTACCGACTTGATGGTTTCTGGTAGTGGGGTTGGGACATTCATGAAATTGCTGACCTGTTTCTGATGCAGTCTGCTTTTAAATTTCCTGCAATCTTTCGCGGTACTTTAAAATCTGAATTTGCCACTTTGTTGAACATCACCTCTCCTCCTCCTCCTTTCCATAACCTCTATCTCTTATTCTTGAACCCAAAAACTCCTGAAGCGGTTTGAGCTTTCTCACACCCAACCCTACTCAGTTGGACTCCTTAACTGTCTCTTATCCTCAATTGTTTTCACCAAGGCAGAGCTTGGCCTATGTGCGCCTGCCAGCATGTTTATTCTCTGTGTTTCTGGTTTGGAGTCTTACAAATTTTCTACCGTATGGTTCAAAGCTATCCTTTATTAATCCCAGCGCGTCACAGCCCATCATTATGAACCAACTCTATACACTTGCCGTGAACGCAACTCCCGCACTATCTCCCACACTATCCGCCTCAATTCTCAATCTGTGGTCTTTACCATAATTTCAACTATTCCGACTAACAAATATTTCCCCTGTGATCCAGTAACGCGTACCAGCTACCTGACACATAACTACGAACTCATTCCTCCACCGATATCATATACTGACCACCATAACACTTTCCTCTACAGCACCTAAGACATGACTCTCGCTATACACCACTATTCCCATGACTCTGAAAACGCCACCCGTAACGCAGTTCAATACGTGCCGCATAGCTCCCCACCGCATCTTCTAGTAACAGAACTAATATCTTACTGCACACTCGTCTCTCAGCGACACCCCCTACCCTCCCATCATACTAAATGTAGCCGTCTACCTGACCTCCCTTCGATCATACCTTACACTCAAAGCAACCTTCCTAGCTTCGAGTGTCTGCCGTCCAACATGAACCTTGTCCCTTCTTACCACAATTTCATCGGATCCCAAGAATTATCCACATTGATCAGGTTGCAGAACCGTTCGTGCCAAGCTCCTTCCCTACTCATACACGCTGACCAACTCAAACCAGGTATCATACTTCGGAAAGATGACAACAATTTAGACCTTTCCTAACCTCTAATCACTCGCTGCCTTTTCTACCTTCGCTATTCTACTTCTTAAAACGTCTAATCTCCACTCCGCCCTGCCAAATTCATTTCTGGACACACCGGCAATTATGCGCGATGCTCCTTACCTTTCATGCTCTGTTCATGTGCTTAACTTCCCAAACATGATCTGACCGTCCCCAGTTGATAGTAATCCAACTACACTCAAGAATTACCTTCTTCTCGTCACCTGAGCAATATCTAGGCACGCGAAATACCATCCCTGCAACTTGCAGACGGACACACAACGCGAAGATTGTTAGAACGTATCATCAACACGACGAATCATCATCTGCCACTCACAATATTCAACAAAACACCTACAACTCTTCCATCCCTGGAATATCAAGTCACATTATCTATACCCTCTCTCCCTTCTCCAATGGAAGCCGTCATACCCCTGCCTCCACCTCATTGTAAATGGCAATCGCCAGATCCATATATAACAGATATAATTAACTGTAGCTCCATAAATTTACGATATATCTCATAATTAAAGGTCAATGATCAAGGTGATGAAATTAAGCTTATGGAGACAGTTATTGTCCACATTTGCCAGAACTTTAAATTTTCAACATGTCTCGACAAAACTGGGTTTTCCAAACATTCATTTAGAAGACAAAAGACTATAATGACTTTTATGGCAATTTTAATTCATTTCTAGGCTTTAATTTTCAAAAGTGAAACTTAAAACTTAACTGCAGATTCAACCTAGTGTACAAGGAATAAGATTGCCACTTAAAATTGACAAAGTGTGTCAAAATATATTTTTATAATCTGATCTCAGATAAGCCATAAATATTCTGTTGATCCCACATTTGAAGGGATTTTTTTTTATTCTATTGGGGACAATGAGCCGTAGTGTTTGCGATCGATGATAAAACAAAACTAGAGACCATAGGGAAATTGTTATCACAAAAACCAATGAATCAATTTGGTAGATGGTAAGTGAGAATGTGATGTTTGTATTTTTGTTGCTCTTTCCACAAACCTATTGAGAATCTCCAAACTTTTAGCTAGCGAATTAGTGAAAGTTATAAGACCGCTTACAATGCGACCAAACATATATCAACCACGCGAGCTCCCCTCAACTCAGGATGACGAGCCGCAATTCGCACGAATCCTATTAGATTTCTTTAGCCTATTATTATTCGTACAAACAAATAACAGGACTCAAAAAAAAAAATAATAATTAAGGCTTTCTTTAGGCTATAAATGTCAAAAGCAGATGCAGCAGTTTAAATATTCTTTCATCCATTTTACATATCTGCAAAAAAATAAAACAAATTATTTAATCGAAAAAGTTCACTGAAATTCAATACGAAGACCAATGCAATTTACACCAACTACAAGACTGCTCAACTAATATAGTGTCAATAAGGCAAGTTTTTTTTTATTGACCTATAAACTTACCTTCTAAAACTGACAGCTGTGTAAATTTTAAACTTGATTCAGCCATTTCCACTTAAATTTTTGTCATTTGTTAAAAATTAGAAATAAATACTGCTAGCCCTAAATGACTAATATATATATATATATATAATATATATATAATATTAATATATATATATAATATATATACTACTATATACTATATGGCCTAATATATATATATATTGCTCTATATATATTATATTGCATTATATATAGATATATATTATATACTAATTAACTTACATTACTTACATCATCATACACTGCAATCACTAACCATATACTACTATTACCTACTATACCTTCCACAAATACTCATACTTAAGTATATACGATTACCTAACCTATCTACTACTTACTATACTCAATGACTCACTAGTATCATGTACTCACTCTCACCACTCGGCTATACATTCATAAGTCTACATATATATTCACCATGTGACCCAGAAGTGAATAATTCCCATTCAATAGCTCGTATCAATACAATCTAACAGCTATCGCCAAATCTCAGTCCATACAATTAGTCTCCTTGAATCACATAACGCGAAAGCCTGCTTCACACACACGTCTCATCAAGCTACGTTCAATACAAGACGGCACACGACTACTTTACCTAAATGCACCTATGATGATTTCCACTGCTTATAATCCATTATATCGATTATTTCTAGTAGATAATCACCATCCTTTCACATAATCTCATAATATAGTACTACTAATTTAGGACTTATTCAAAGGAGCTCACCAAGTAGGCAATCTAACTCGATCGATACTATAATATAGTGAGTTACCATCCTATTGTTGCTACATCTATATACATAGCGTTATTGCCTACTTATATATAGCTTATCACCTAAACAAGATACTATATTGCTTAATTACTAACTAACCTATTACATATATATATATATATATATAATAATATAAATACTATATATACCAATCATATATATATATACTATAATATATATACTACTAATATATGAATATATATAGTTATTATATATATATATATTAATTATATATAAATAAACCTTCCCCATCCCTTGACCACCCAACGATATGGGTCATATTCCACCGACAGGATACAAAGATCAACTATTAACGAGATATATTTGACAGAGACAAAGTGGGAATGAGTGTCCTCCGCGACACCATGGTATTCGAAATTTTGACACCGATGTTAATTGCGGGTGATTTTCGCGTCTAGAAGGATTGAACTCAGTCGTTTGCCTCAGGAGCTGTCCTTCGTTACTTCAGCGTCGTGAGAACACACGCCTTCTACCATGAAGGGCCGCATCTTAATCCGCTTCGCCAAGGATGATCTGGATGAGTTCTAGGTAGGGAATGTGAACTCTGATGTTATTTCTGCCGTAGTTGTTTGTTTTAAAATCTTGTCAGAGGTCCTTGCATTTAAGTGGCTTTCTCGTTTCTAGTATGCCGTTGTGGATTTGTTTGGTATCATGTCTCATATACTATCTTGTGGGTCGCTGTATCATGTGGTGGAGTAGCTTTCATCAGCAATTATATGTAGTGTAACTAGCAGAGCTGGCAAGGAGGACCCGGCTTCTTTTGGATCAACGAGATGTAGAGTCGCCTGGATCGCGGTAGGGCTACGAGAGTCTGTTCAACAATTCGTGCCATGACGCGGTGTGGGGTGTTGAACGCGGTTTTGGAAAATAATTGAGGCTTAATCATGTCTCAGTGTGTGTCATGGTGAATTATGGTTCTCCTGCAGGGTAGTCTGTGTGGCATGTGCAGCCCAGTTATGATTGTCAAGAGCTATGTTTTTGTGTCATTTGGAGTTTCTTGTTATTTTTATCAGTTAGTGGATGTCAGTCTGGAGGCGGCTAGTTTAAAGTTGGCCGAATTATTGTTTGATATTAGGTGGTTAATGTTGGTTTATTGTTGTGAAGTCCGCATCACAGCAATGGTTCTTAAATATGTTCAGTTTCTTGTTTGCAGGATGAATTATGTTGTCAATGCTGTTTTTGTGAAGGTGAGATCGCATGTCCAAGTGTCGTACGCCGAGGGACTTTTGGAGCTTTGTGAAGGGTAGTTAGAGCAATGTTGTTTTAGGTAGACTTGTGGGTGTGTGGTACCAAGTTGGCAGTCAGTTGGTAATTACATGTAATTAAAAGATTTCCTTGGTGGAGACATCTGTTTTCAGTTAGCCATGTTTGAAGTGGTGATTTATTTTTGGTGGTCAGGGTTTGTGGCTGTGTTTAGCGTGTCTGTGGTAGTGGCATGATGATGTCATCTGAGTAGGTTGAACCAATTGGCGTAGTGCAACACTGTATCTGCTGATCCTCGTGGGTGTAGACTCGGACTGTAAATAGGCCACTATTGTTGAAGTGTGATGGAGGGGGATAGTATAATTGCGCCTTGGTAGGATGCTCCATTTTATGTTTTATTTTTCTGGCTATTTAGTATGCATGTCTTTGTTTTGTATTAATTCTTGTCTGTTGTTATCCTATAGAAAGAATGGAAATCCTTATCTTTTAGATTAGTCGGATGTTAAGGATTTTGTTTATTGTGGGACACACACAGCAAGTTGGTTGGTACAGATATTTAAATAGATCTTTGGTGGTACATTTCATATGTATTCGACCAATTTGGTTTGTTCGATACACTGGTCGATTGCTTTTGCCTACTTGTTATGAATTATGGGTTTGAGTTTAGATAGGCGGCTATTTTGATTGCTGTGGTCTGTATCAATGTTTGGAGTAGTTGATGGTTGTAGTTAAGTGGTTTTGTATTCAAAGTGTTGGAAAAAATTTGGTTTGATGATTGTGTATGTTGACGTTATTTTGTTTTTAGTATGATTTCTTTTTCACAAGTAGTTTACATAGTTTCCATGTGATAAAAGAACAGACATGTGGGCCATTGAGAAGAAACGACAGAGTCAGAACCTGCGACGGAGGCCGTTCGCGGGAAAAAAAACGTTTTTGGTTTTTTCTTTTTTTTCAAAAGTAAACAGTTTTATTTATTCGTAGGAAAAAACAGTCGGGTTTTTGTTTTTCATGTTTTTTTATGGTTTTCACGTTTGGTTTTTCACTTAAATTGTTTGTTTTTTAAAATCACTAAAGAGGGCCTAAAATGATATCTTGTACTGCGGTTATTCATTTTTCACAATTAAGGCTGATACTTTGAAATGTAAACAATATTCCATTATGATTTATAAAAATAGTCCCAGAACTACCTTTCTTCTAATTTTATCAAATTTGAATAGTTTTCCGTTACAATTTTACAGTAGGTTGTAGCTCTTGCAACGTACTGCTGTTCTGGTTGAGGTAGAGTTTCTACTTACTTATTTAACATGTATTTTACATTTGTATCATATAGTTATATTTCATAATTTTTACTTTAAAATATTAATGTATATCTATATTTAGTATAGCGAATGAGCCTGAAATGACAAACTCAAAAGTGACTTAAGGGGTGCAAATGAAATAATAAAAAATATTTTGAAATTAAAATTATACGAAGATTGTAAATGCAAGAGAGCCCCCTATGTAAATCACACGATCACTGACAGTGATATGACTAACTAGAATATTTGGCTTTTTGGCAATTATCAACGTTTGTGATTCATAATCACTGACGTCCCCACGTCCTCCCCAGACCCCAGCGCACATACTTGAGTACTCTGACTACTGTGCTGTGACTACTGTCAAGTCATTATTGCACTGGGCTCCATCAGTAGCGTGTATCAGCCACAATTTAATTTGATATGCACTAGTGATAAGTACTGTATCTCAGTTGTATGAAGTATCGTGTGAGAATGACAGTGGGGAAGGAGCAGGGGCAGTAACAGGACCCTTAAGCTTAGCTGCCCCTAATAGAATAACGCTCGTCTCTCTCAGATGGCAGTAATTTTCTATGAATCCTAGTTCTAGATTTACATATGAACACTACTAATACTAGATTTGCAATGCTCATAAGAGCAACAAAGTTATATCTTCAACATGCGAGAGGCCTTTGCTACGCTATTGTAGGCCATGGATTATTTAGAGCACCTTCCAAACAAAAGGTTTATAAAAAAGTTTACAACCTTTAGCAATAGGAATTTTAAGGCCAATTCGGTTAATTAAAGAATTCATTTAAAATTGTAAATATTTAAGAAATGTTCAGATTTGTTTTAAAATACTATATATAATTGGTAAATATAAAAGATTTCTTCCCCAATCAATAGTAGTAATAATTTATAAAAATATATATATTTTAAACTAGTCATATTAAAATAAGAAAAATAGGGGAAATTACTAATTAGACGTCTTCTAATAGGCGGTATTATAAAGAAGAAAAAAATGTACCTAGTTATGTGTAAATGTAGTAGGTGCATATGTGTTATGCTTTGTATATGGTACTTTAGTGTGTGTAGTAAGATAGTGTGTGTATTTGTTTTGTATGGGTATTGATAGAAATAATTAGTGGTTAGGTATTTGAGGTTTAGAAAAGCCGATTTTGTAGAATTAAAGTTTTAAGTTGAAAAGCAAGGGAAAAAATAGAACAATTATATTACATCATTTGTAAAAATAGACGGTTTAGAGTATCTAAAAATAAAGAAAAATAAATTAACATGCTAAAAGAACTGAGAAAATAATTTTATATTTTCTTTGGTAAACAGTTTTTTCCAGAAGAAAATTACGATTAAGAATATTGGAAATAAAAAATAATGGAAAAAAGTGGAAACACTACTATGACGTCACCAAAACGATCCAATATGGCGGACGTAAAGCAAGAAGCAGTTCACTTGACATTTGGGATTCGTTTAGATAAGACTAGCTCTCTGTGTTCTGCGTGACTTGATAATTTTGTTAGCTTGTTTGTATTTATATAATGGTTTATTTATGTTTTATATACGATGCACTTACTGTTCTGAACCGAAGCCATTCGGAAGTGTTTCCTCTGAATCTGTGATATTTTGATACTTAGCTTTCAAGTTAGGAAAGTTTAACGATTGTACTTGTAAATATTTTAATTATTGGATAGCTTTTGATTAGTTTTTGATATTCTTATATATATTAATACCGACGTATTTGGAGTGTAAATAAGAAAGGTAATATTTTGCAAATTATATATTGGTAAATTATTTATTTAGATATTAGCACTGGCCATTTTCTTAGTTATGGAAATTTTAATATTGGTATTATGCTGTCAATTCTTGGATAGTTCAGCACTGGCCATTTTCAATTTAGGAAAATTTTAAATTAGCGACCATATCTTGTTGGACTGATTATTGGAATTTAGCTGGGCCATCTTGCATCATTTATGACATCAAAACATTGGCTATATTTTTCGTTGCTAAACTTAGCTTTGGCAATTATTTCATCATTAGGCTACATCTGTGATCGATTTAATTATTTATTGGAATTTAACGTGCATAAATTATGAGATTATTATTTGGAAAATATAATATAGGTTAATGTAAGTTAGGTACCACCACTTGTATATAGTTCCAAGGTGCTCAAGTTTTCGTTGATCATTTGAATTTTGAGCTTACGAAAGCTAGGATATAGGAAAGTCATAACTAAGTTTGATCACAGTTTTAGTTGATAATAATATATTGGAAAATAACGTTGTTAAACGAGACTTAAATGAAATAAAGAAGCCCTGCCAGATAATCATAGGTAAACATAAAAGAAATTTAGACACGTATCTTATCAAGAAGTGTTATGTTTTAAAGAACATATTTAATTGTTGTGTTTCAGGTTGATAATATTAAAAAGAAAACAGAAAAAAGCTGTATTTTACTGAGTTAATCCTGGATCATTGAATAATATTTATAGTTATAGGTATTTGATGGACTTCAAGAAAAAATATATATATATAAACTAGTTCGTGACCATAAACCTTGCCGCCGGTTGACGCCATTTGCGCTATCACCGAGTTAGACGCCCATTTTCTGAAGTTCATTGACCACGCCCATTTTGAAAAAACTGACCATGACTGGGACAGTTAATAATAACGATTTATTACAAAGAATTTGAAGACAGTTATAATTTTTGAAACAGTGGATATTAAGTGACAGTTAATGAAATAAATCAAGCTTATAGTTATATAAATAGAAACTTAATTGAGACTTTGATTTAGTTGTCTGACATTTTGGGACTTTATAGTTTAAACTTTGAAAGTAGTTAGAGTGACTTTATATTTTGGAACTTTTATTGTTTGGGACTTTGACAATTTAAGCTGACTTTGAACTCGATTGATTTAAACTAAATTTGGGACTTCGATATTTTGAATCGACTTGCAATTTAAATAGTTTAGATTTATTTTGACAATTTTGAATTGAATTTATACTTAAATGGTTGGATTAACTTAGACTTTTGATACTTTAAGAATCGGACTACAATTGGTATAGGTGCGAAATTAATTGGAACTTTCGACATGTTGGAAATTCAACTTCAGGTGTTAGATGAAGATAGTTGTTTTTTCAACTTTAAATTGAATTTAAATTGACTTATGAGATTGGATAGTACACATTGACTTGGACTTAATTGTAGACCAACCACGGCACACAATAAGCCCCCAGCTCCTTTAGAACGCTACCACGGCGCGCCCAACTAACCCCCCTGTCATCTAAACCACACCCGCCACATACTAAGCTGATACATGGAGAACTACTTTCGACGGGATTTTGGTAACACGCAACCTTTTTCTAACCTGGACTTTTCTAATTTTTGGTCACTCTTGAGCATTTAAGTTCGCTTTAGACAATGATTGAGAACAGTTTTTAAGTTGAATTGAAACGCATACTTTTAATATAGCTAGGGTATCTTGACTTGTTTTGAAAACGGAATTCAGATTTATACTCTTTGAATACTTTAGTTATTTTAAAAGTTAATATTTGAAATTGTCTGTAATAACTTTGAACAAAGCTGTTGAGATTAGACTTTAAAAATCTTGATTATAATTGTTCAGCTTTGAGGTATGATATTGTACCAACAGTTTATATTTTGGAATTTGGTATGATTAATTCAGTTTATACTGAGATAGAACTTTGAAGTTTATTGAGTTGTTCAAGTTGACATTTCGAAAACACATTATTGAACTACTATTGAATTAACTTAGGTAGTTGATACTTCGTTTACACGGTAACTGAATAAAATGGTTTTTATAAAACCATTTTGAGTTTTAATTTATTGAGCTTGGTTTTGATTATATACGAGTGGGGTTGCATACATACAATACATACTTAAATAAATAGGAAGCTGCAAAGAAATATAGAAGATTTATTAAGATTTCAGTAAAACTGAAGTCAACATGTAATATATCATTCAATATTATTGTTTCTAATTAATAATTTCCTTAACGAATTTGACTTTCATTTTTTCGTACAAATATTTTTAAAACACGTGATACGTTCAGTTTAGATATCTTGGTGGTGTAGGTATTCATATATATCTGCACTACCACAATAATTTTCATGGTGCCAGAACCATAACGTACTGGGTTCAGGTTGTGCCTTTTTAGCATTTATATCCCAGCTTTTCAACCGTAATAGACTCTTTGGTGGGAGGGTGTGTTAGGGCCTTCAATTATAATTTTGAACCTGTTGAGGATAACATAACAGATTGAGATGGAAGACCAGAAAGTTTTGACGGAAAATCGAAATAAACAAGACGAAATAAATTGTGAATTTTGTCATAAAAGAGGACATGTGGAAAAAGATTGCTATAGAAAAAATGGTTGTTGTTTTTCTTGTGGTGAGAAAAACCACCAAATCAGAGAGTGTAAAGTGAGAAATAAAGAAAGAGAAGACCAATCACGAAATATAAGAAGAATAGAATGTGCATTTTGTAGAAAAGGAGGCCATTTGGAAGCACATTGTTACAGAAAGTGGAAATGTTGTTTCTTTTGTGGAAAGCAGAATCACAAGATAGAATATTGTAAAGAAAGAATGAAAGACAAGCAAGAAAAAATCAGTAAAATAGACCAAAAGGAAGTTATCAGTGTGAAAGAACAGAGAGCAGAAATATTTTGTTTATACTGTGGAGAAGCCCATCTTATGAAAAATTGTAAAGACTTTCAAATGAATGTGATGCGGATGGTCTTTAGATTACAAGAGCTTGAGGCGCTGGAAACAAGTCGGAATTCTGAAGGTGATTGTAGCACAGTTGAGGAAAATATGAAAGAAACAAGTTGCTCGAATGAACAAGTTTATGACGTTGCAGAAGCAACACCGCCAATATCTGAGAAATTAGAACTAAGCAAGAAAGTCAACAGCGTACAAATAAAGAAAACTGAAAGGGTTGAAAATAGTAGAGATTTAGATAAAGGGGTTACAACAGAGAAGAACAAAAAAGGAGCTTGGGTAAATCCAGCAGAAATATGTAGGAAAAGAGGAAAGAAAAAGAAAAGAAAGTTACATCATAGATAGGTTGATTAAGAAATAAGTATGTTTTAAGAGAGAAGAATGAGAAATAGGAAACATTTTTGTGTATATTATTAAATATTTTACATTTTTAGGAATATGTACATTGCTGTGGCAGTTGGAAAACAGTTGCTATGGCGATGAAAAATACGATATTTTGTCAATATTTTGGGAAATATATTGCCTTGGCAGTCAGTAATGATCGCTCTGGCAATAGAAAAAATAATAATTCATATGGATTGCCCTGGCGATTAAAGTTATTGTCTTGAAGACTAAAAGTATTTTGTTTTGCCTTTGACCCATTGTGGTTGGAGAAATTATTTTTGACTTGCATTTTATATTCTTTGTTTCATTTCAGTTCCATATGTTTGAAGATGTATTTGTTCATGACAGAGGAGATAGACGAGTATCAGCTTTGGCCGAAAATTCATAAAAAATACAACTAGAAGAGTGCAGAAAATTTTGTTAAACCAGGAAAAGAGTATATTGATGTCATGGATGTAAATTATGAAGATTACTTTGAAGGAACTAGCCTAGAAGAGCCTTAGTATGGTCTTTTGTATGGGAGGTATTGTAGGGCCCATGGTAGAGCCACCTCCAAAAAGGTAAAAAGTTACAACTTAGCAAAGGAATTTTAAGGTTGGTTAATTAAGAATTATTAAAATTGTAAATATATTAAGAAAGTTCAGATTTGTTGTAAATATATATAATTGTAAATATAAAGATTAGAAATTGTAAATAATAAAGAGAAATTATAAAAATATATATATTTGTAAACTAGTTATATTAAATAAGAAAAAGGGAAAATTACTAATAGACGTCAATAGGGTTAAACGAAAGAAAAATGTAACCTAGGTATGTGTAAATGTTGACTGTAGGTGCATATGTGTGTGTATATGGATACGTATGTGTGTATGTAAGATATGTGTGTGTGTTTTGTGGGTATTGATAGAAATAATTAGTGGTTAGGTATTTGAGGTTTAGAAAAGCCGATTTGTAAATAAAGTTTTAATGAAAAAAGGAAAATAGAAAATTTATGTAAATAGGGTTTAGAAAGTATCTTAAAAATAAAGAAAATAAATTAACATGTAAAAGAATGAGAAAATAATCTTTATTATTTTTCTTGTAAACAGTTTTTTCACGAAGAAAATACGATTTAAGGATATTGGAAATAAAAATCCTGAAAAGTGGAAACACTACTATGACGTCACCAAAACAATCCAATATGGCGGACGTAAAGCAGAAAGCAGTTCACTTGACATTTGGGATTCGTTTAGATAAGACTAGTTCTCTGAGTTCTGCGTGACTCGATAATTCTGTTAGCTTGTTTGTATTTATATAATGGTTTATTTATGTTTTATATACGATGCACTTACTGTTCTGAACCGAAGCCATTCGGAAGTGTTTCCTCTGAATCTGTGATATTTTGATACTTAGCTTTCAAGTTAGGAAAGTTTAACGATTGTACTTGTAAATATTTTAATTATTGGATAGCTTTTGATTAGGTTTTGATATTCTTATATATATTAATACCGACATATTTGGAGTGTACATAAGAAAGGTAATATTTTGCAAACTATATATTGGTAAATTATTTATTTAGATATTAGCACTGGCCATTTTCTTATTTATGGAAATTTAATATTGGCTATTTTGGTCAATTATTCGGATGTTAGCAGTGGCCATTTTCTCATTTATGAAAATTTGATAGCGGCCATTTTGTTGGCTGTTTATTGGAATTTAGCCGTGGCCATTTTCTCATTTATGAACATCAACATTGGCTATATTTTTCGTTGCTGAACTTAGCTTTGGCAATTATTTCATCTATTAGGCTACATCTGTGATCGATTTAATTATTTATTGGAATTTAACGTGCATAAATTATGAGATTATTATTTTGGAATAATATATATGGTAATGTAAGTTAGAGTACCACACTGTATATAGTTCCAATTGCTCAAGTTTTGTGATCATTTTGAATTTTGGTTACGAAAGTTAGGATATAGTAAGTTAATAATTTGAAGTTTTTAGTTGATATTTTTGGAAAATAACGTTGTATAACGAGACTTAAATTAAATAAAGAAGCCTTGAGATAATCATAGTAAACAATAAAAGAATTTGAACTATCTTAGTCAAAGAAGTGTTGTATTTTAAAGAACATATTTTAATTGTTGTGTTTCGTTGAAAATTAAAGAAAAGAAAAAGCTGTTTATTTTACTGAGTTAATCCTTGATCATTGAAATATATTATTTTATAGGTTATTAGGTATTTTGATGGACTTCAAGAAAAATATATATATATTAAACTAGTTGTTGACATTTTGAAACTTGCCGGTTGACGCCATTTTGGTTTCACCGGTAGACGCCATTTTGAAGTCATTGACCGACGCCATTTTGAAAATAACTGACCATTGACTGGGACAGTTAATAATAACGATTTATTACAAAGAATTTGAAGACAGTTATAATTTTTGAAACAGTGGATATTAAGTGACAGTTAATGAAATAAATCAAGCTTATAGTTATATAAATAGAAACTTAATTGAGACTTTGATTTAGTTGTCTGACATTTTGGGACTTTATAGTTTAAACTTTGAAAGTAGTTAGAGTGACTTTATATTTTGGAACTTTTATTGTTTGGGACTTTGACAATTTAAGCTGACTTTGAACTCGATTGATTTAAACTAAATTTGGGACTTCGATATTTTGAATCGACTTGCAATTTAAATAGTTTAGATTTATTTTGACAATTTTGAATTGAATTTATACTTAAATGGTTGGATTAACTTAGACTTTTGATACTTTAGAATCGACTTACAATTGGATAGGTGGAATTAATTTGGACTTTCGACATTTTTGAAATTCAATTCAGGTGTTGATGAAGATAGTTGTTTTTTCAATTTAAATGAATTTAATTGACTTTGAGATTGGATAGTACACATTGATTTGGACTTAATTGATACTAGATGATTTACATTGAGAATACTTTGATTTTGGGAACCAACCTTTTTCCTAACCTGGACTTTTAATTTTTGAGTTTGAGCATTTAAGTGCTTTGAAAGTTGAAACATTTTTAAGTTGAATTGAAACGCATACTTTTAATAGCTAGGGTATCTTGACTTGTTTTGAAAACGGATTTGAGTTTATTTTAATAATTTAATATTTGAATTTATAGATAACTTTGAACGAAGCTGTTGAGATTAGACTTTAAAATCTTGATTATAATTATTCAGCTTTGGGGTATGATATTGTACCAACAGTTTATATTTTGGAATTTGGTATGATTAATTCAGTTTATACTGAGATAGAACTTTGAAGTTTATTGAGTTGTTCAAGTTGACATTTCGAAAACACATTATTGAACTACTATTGAATTAACTTAGGTAGTTGATACTTCGTTTACACGGTAACTGAATAAAATGGTTTTTATAAAACCATTTTGAGTTTTAATTTATTGAGCTTGGTTTTGATTATATACGAGTGGTTTGGTTATAATTTTAGGATTTATTGAAGTTCTCGAGGTTCAACCTTGGGATAAAAATCTCTGAAAATACAAACTACAGAATCTACTTTACTAGAGCTAAGTGCTAAAGGATAAGGATTTAATACACATCATTGTTTTAATTAATAATTTGATAGTAGGTTTAAGAAATTAGACACAACGCATTGATCAGTTTAGTTTATTTGACCACTATACGATCGTTCAGTTTAGATATCTTGGTGGTGTAGGTATTTAGC